>PNEQ01073477.1:0-17778 GCA_003012365.1 Medauroidea extradentata | reverse complement strand
AAAAAACATTATAAAATATTTTTGTGTTTAAAATAAATTTCTAAAAGTACCAAAAAAATTTCAAATTTTGAAATTTTTTATTTAACATAAACATTTTTTGTAACGGGTCCTATATGCTACGAGCCATAGACAGTAACACGTAGTTTTGACGTGATTTTTTCCATTTCATTATGTTAACTGGTTTTCAAGTTTTGTATGAAGTAAAAATATGCAAATTTTGACTTTGAAGTGACATTACGGGAAAACTATATGAGCTAATTTTTTTCCGTTAGAGGTATATGTACTCTCAAGTAATGTGTACAAAACTAACACTATTTGATACAAATATAAAATTATGTTTTTTCCCCACTTGAACAACCTTAAGGTATCCGCCTAGGTGGAGGTGTTTTGCGTGTTCCAGGCCTGGAAGTGCGGAAGCTATAAGGATGACACAGCACGCGCATCAAGCCTCACACTAGTCTCTAGGTGCAAGTCACTCAACTAGTGTGCTGTCTTCTCTCTGACAATTCACCTCTATGAGTAGAGACCTAAAAATTCGCGTTTACATTTGGAAACAAGCTATAATTCAAACTACTGTAAATTAATTTCACTTTCACAATTGGCTCTTAACTCAATTTGACACCTCGTGGATGGCGCACAGCCAATAATAAAGAAGCAATTAAATGCAAGCCCAATAATATGGTATCATTGTGTCCGACAACAACCAATGAGAAGCTGATGCCTACTTGAGTACGAAGATATTCTTGAAGGCTAGCTGACACTTAAGTTAACCCCGCGAATTTTTCCCGTCTCTACCTATGAGACATTCAGTGGTGATCCTATCATTTTATTATGTAATATTAAGAACAAAGGTGTATTGTACACGTCTGTAGCCTACTTTTTTTTTTTTTTTTTTTTTTTTTTTTTTAAGATTTTGCGCCAACACTAATAATTGTACAAGGACCCCAGAAACACCCATTTTCACCATTTTCGGCAACTAGAAAGTATGTTTAAATGATTACTCGTGAACCTGAAATGGTTACACACATGTAACGTTGTTTGAATGCTATTCCTAAGCAGACATCAGTCACGTGCGACGAGCGGTTATGTAATAATCTTGTAATAGCAGGAACTCTGCACAACGTTTGGCGAACTGGGCAGGCGGTCACCTTAAGTGCGTCCAAGTGGGGAAAAATATTAATTGTATATTTGTATGAAGTAGTATCAATTTTGTATACGTTACCTCATACGAAAAATTTAGCTCAACCAGTTTTCCCACAGCGGCACTTCAAAGTCAAAATTTGCAAATTATAGTTCTTATAAGTCGAAAAAACCGACGAACATAAATAAATTAAAAAATTCTCACTCGAACTGCATGTTACAGGCCACTGCTTGACATGTTTTAAAATACATAACAATATATTTGTGTATAAAAAATCAATAAAAGAGGCAAATAATTTTAAATTTCAGACTTTTTTTAAATACAACAATTATTTCTAATGTGTTTTAAAACATGTCAAGCAGAAGCCTGTGACATGTGTATTCTGTGCGAATTTTTTTTATTTATCTATGTTCATAGGTTTTTGCAGCTTGTAAGAACTAAAAGCGTGCAAATTTTGACTCTGAAGTTCCATTATGGGGAAACTGGTTGAGCTATTTTTTTTTTGTTAGAGGGAAATGTACTTCTAAGTAACATCTACAAAACTATCACTATTTCATACAAACATAAAATAACGATTTTTTCCCTACTTAAACACCCTTAAGGACGCCGCCTGCCTGTTGTTACATGGCACACGAGAATGGTCGTTAAGGGCTTGGGCCCGAGTTTCTCCGAGAGAATTATTTTTTAAAATGCATACGAGAGTCAATATCGTAAAATCGTTTCGTAACTTTTTTACAAATTGGTTTCACAATGCAATGTAATTTTTCGAGACAAGCTGTATGATGTGTATAGGTAATTTATCAGTTAAAAGAAAATTTCGTTTATTACCTAATTAGAAACTATTTAGCAGTCTTCTGACTCGATAAAATTAGAGTATGCAGTTTAAATCAGTCACAACAAAGTTACGAAGCTATTTTACGATATCGGCTCCCATTTATGTTTTAAAAAATAATTGCCATTAAATGCGAAGAAACGACATTTATTTCAAATGACATATGCCACTACGCTTCATGAACTGAACAAGCGTGCTAGCTTTCAGCAGAACTGTTCTTACTACGGGACTTGAGGCAATATTTATCTACCTTTAATCGAAACATCTAGATTATGTTCGAAATTCACAAGAATCGTTTAGCAAAATATCCCACTTAACAGACGAATTATTCAGGCAGAGGCTTACAAAGAAATTGCTGATAAGTTCCCGGAGAATTGAATTAGTATGGAATGTATTCAAGACCATAATTTTGAAGAGGTAATGAAGTGAAACGAGACTTGTTTGCTGGCATGTTCGAAACGAGTTCAGCCACAACAACTCTGGAAACGAATCAAGACTTCCTCTTACGAACGTAATTTAACTCTGAAATTATGTATAATGCCGCATATTTAAACTTTCAGCAGACTTTGAGATCTGAAGTGTATCAGGCGTATCATAAGCGCAACTAGAGTGGACATTTGGGGGGGGGGGGACACAATTCTGTGAATACTGTTATACTCAAGCTACCCCTACCTGTAATCAGTAACGTAGTCAGAATTAGTGAATTTCAGACGGGGAAGGATGGCTATCCTGCGAATATTATACAGGATCACCCACCACATCTTCAAGCGGAGGGTCCGGGAAAAATTTCGGATTTCAAGGTGAAAAATAGTGCTATTTTAGTAATTTTCATTGCTAAACATTGAATATTATACTGGTAACAGTGTCACTGATTATTCAATATTAAATTAATCGTAATTTTTAAGACCTTGGTTGGTTATTTATTTGGGAAGGGGGGGGGGTGCCCTAGTGCCCCCTCCCTTAGTTGAGCCTATGAGGCGTATCATGTGTAAGTTCTGTGTGTTTGTGTAGCAAGGAAAATTCCGCGAAGTCATTCTAGCACAATTTAAAATTCTAAAGCACGAACGTTTCCTATTTGTTAGGTTCGTTCTTGAACTACAGTATGTCAGACACACACTGAAGAACTCTAAAAGCCAAATATAAAAAAAAGTCAATAAATCGGAGATACATTGCAGGTCTACCACACCTACTTGAAATAAACAAAAGTAACCGTAGCTTAAGAATATGTAGGACACCGCAGTGTAATTTACTGATAACTAAACTCAGCAAAATATCACTGAAGTAACTCCACCCAGCTGTGACTGTTAAGGCTGTAACTGTAAAATACATAACTTCATATGTCTAAAAAAAATTTTTAATTGTTAGTTTAGTCGACTTTACCAGTGAGTAAATTTTCCTCTCATGGGAACTCGTTAGCATGCATAGTACTCACATAAACGGCACGGCAAAAGTTAAAATGTGCATGTTACAGGTGCATACACCCAACTAAATCCAAGGGACTCACTGAAATGAAGTAATTTAACTGAAGTTAGATTACATGGGCAACGTGATAAAAGTCATAAAAACATAAAACAACATATTTGTATATATCTAAAAAGTCTCTGAAAATACAGGGCTGTGGGGTATGTTGGGAGTAACAAGTGCACATCTCATTCTACGAGCGACGAGCTGCTATGGCGATGTATTAATTTGCCGTGATGAGAGCTGACAGTTGCGTGACCCTCTTGTTTCAATGCCCGTGGGGGACTGAATAAAAATCACAGCCGTAAGGAAAGAAGAACGTATTCAAACTGAACTTTCCTAACAACGTACATTGAGCAAGTCACAGCAGTTCGAGCCAACGTAGGAATGTAAAGTTTAGCCAATAGGTGACTGAACTTGAGATATTTTCATGTATCTATTTCTACATACAATGTCCTATCAGCGCCACATTTCCCAAAAATAAATCTGATACACCTGCTTAGGTATAACAAGTATGTAAGGTCCCAAACGGCGGCCATTTCTCTTCCTAAACAATAAATCCAATGAAATTATATTCCAAAACTTCATCCGCCCATTACACGCCGCTCTCCTCGGGCATTGTTAATATGCAGCGGAGATTAATATTAATGTGGTTGGGACGCGGGTCACGGAAACCCAATCTACAGCCTGCAGCGTTATTACTTAATTTATTTCAGCCCCCCCCCCCCCCCCTCACATCTACTCTGGCCAAAGTGGCGAGTTGTTGAATGCACGCCTCCGGCTACAGAAACAGGTATGGAACAACGAAGTATAGAGTTCAGTGACAGCCTATTTTGCTCGAAAGTTAATTCAGCCGGTTGATTGAAGGCGTGCTGCTTGTATCCAACAGCATCCGTAGAGAGCCTTGGCTAAAAGCCTCGTAATTTTGTCAAGTGGTCCGTGACGTCCCCCTACTTTATCTTTAACCCCACCACCTACCTCCCTTTTCCACTTCTCCAGCTCCACCCTTTCACTTTCGTCACGTCATCGTCTCTTGCTCCTTCCGCATTTCATTCGCCTGTCATCATACTCACTGGCCGGACAAGCGGCGTGGGCCAATATTCTTCTGAACTGCGCATAAGCATTATACAGGGTGTCTAGAATGTTCTAATACCATAACCCCCTTTATTAATAAGTAGTATATGTACGGTGGATTTATGGTATGTTATGTCGAGGAATTTGAACATCATCCTCCACATGTCATGATATGGGCTGCAATGATCAGTTGAAGTCTATTTGGATCATATATCTATGCAGGGATAGTGAACCAGACATCTTGTATAGATATGCTGTATTTGTGGTGTTATATAAGAGAAAATATTGAATATTGACGGAAATATACTAGGATGCACGATATTAACATGAAATGGCAGCAAGAGTGCCCGATATCAAACTTACCGCCAAAACGATCACGAACTAACTGGCGTCAAGGCTGCCAACATAGAACGTGACGGCGCCACTGCAGTCAGCAGTGCGGGAGATTAAAATTATATAGCCAATATTTTAATTATATAACTCACTAACAATGAAGGGTGCTTCACAAATAGGACAGTGTTTACACACACCAAAATGCTGCGAACCTGGTATGTGTCACAAATGGAAGGGATTGGTATTCTGTATGAGGAGAGGTTTCAACACGATGAGGCGCCAGCCCACTAAGCGGTCGCTGCTAGAGAATATCTTTCTGAGGTATTTCGGGATCGTTGGATCGGCAGAGGTACAGCCGACGGCTGCTCCACTCGAATGGCCACCTAGAAGTCCAGATCTTTCAACGTGTGTTAATTATCTATGGGCTTTCATAAAGGAGTCTACGAAACCATGGATGAGTGAGTGAGTGAGATATTTTGGTCAGCTCTTAACATCGAGGTCTTCAGCGCTGGTGAGGGGCGGCATGATGTATGGAGCGACGCCGGAATGAACGGGCGGGGGAAACGGGAGATCCCCGAGAAAACCCGTCGACCAGCGGCATCATCCGGCACGATTCCCACATGCGAAAATCCGGGGGCTGGTTCAGCAAGAAAAGTGTTTAAGTGGAACTATACAATGTAATTATTTTTGTTGCGCCAAGCAGATTTTTATTTGACTCTATCAAAAATTATTTCACTTGGTGTACATACGGGATTGTCAACGCTAGCCTGCAGGTCGTTGAACCCCGAGAAGTTTCCTCATCTCGACAGAGGAACTAGGTGAGATAAAACTTGAATAAACTGAAGTGTTTTGTTGGGTACAAGACACGCCGTTGCTACCAACTGTTGCGGAGTCACAGAAACCCCGCAGTTACGTAATATGTCGACTATGTTCTTGTTTCCGGAATGTCTTGTATGTCTGTTGACTACAGGCAATTTTCATTGTTTCTTTTTCACTTGAGTTTGGTATACACCTCCTCCACAAAAAAAAAAAAAAAAAAACCAACGAACATACAACTTGAAATGTCTCTTCATTGTGACTTTTTCCAATTAAGAGGGACCAGTAACTTCTATTTTCGAATTCTTCAATTATTGCTGTTAGTTCGATACAATGAGATTAATTAAATTTTCCTGTCTGACATGGCACAGATAGACCTTCTAAGCGTTACCAAATTGTCACATCTTCACAGCCTTTCTTAGTTTTTCACTAATAGCCTTCCGGAGGAAGAAAGTAGCTTTTTTCTATGGATGGTCACAGGTAAAGTACAAGCAATAGTAGTCAAGCACTACCAACTGTATACAATGTAAGAAAGTATATCCCTTTGCTTTGTCGAAGTATAATACATTATAGGACATGTATAGGCCAAACTAAACGCAGAAGTTCCAATAGGTACTAATCCCACTTAATCACTTTTAGCTATAAATGTAGTCTGCATATGGATACTGTCATTGTCACCAACCTTCGAGGACGTGCCTAACAGGCTTATGCACCTGCTTCATGAACTGTGTTGTAGCGTGCCGCGTCTATTCTTTTATACGTCAAACAACTAAATTGTTCACAATAAGTTCACCTACGAAAAGAACACGCGGTTAAAATTAAGCTTCTAACATTTTAAAAATGCAACATGCATATTATTAACATTTTTGGGGCCCCGTAAAACGGCTAAAAACGAGTTTATTTTTTGAGACAGCTGTAACTGGGAAAATACCGGCTGGATTCGTAAAACACACCGTTGGAAGCATGCGTCAGACTTTACTACAAACTTTCCACAAATAAAATTATAGGACAGTCGCTTTAAGTCCCGTAGGAAAACACTGCGCGCGGCGAATATAAGCGATGCATCAAACGCGGAAAATTACACCCGGTGTACAGGCCTCTTAATAGTGCGTGGTAGATAAATAAACGCTGAAAACATCAATTAATTTCTACGCTTTTTTTCGAAGCCAATATGGATAAAATACTCAATGACAATCCTAGATAATGGTATTCGCCAACTTTATGAGGAAAAATTTATCCAGAAATACTAATTCGTTACGCGTGATCTCTTGCGCAGCAGTTAAATGCACGAGGTTCCAGGGTCAGAGATTGTGCCTCAGAAGTTCGTAACACTGGAAACAATTTTGTTTAAAACGCTGGCTAAAACTATTGTCCAGAATTGACATTGTTTAATTTTCGCCAATTGGCTTCAAGAAACCTACAGTTATAGATTAATGCTTTTAGCGTTGAATTACGTACCACGCCCTCTTAACTAGCAGTGATAACTAATCAAACAAAGACGATATTAGTACACACGCAAAGAAAAAATTTGTATGTAAAGTTCCTTGCCAAAATATTTTGTGGCAAACACAAGTAATTTTTGGTGACCACAGTATTTTGGTGGTGACAACAAGATGCATTTGTGGTGAACACGGGGAATATTTCATTGGGTGAATATCAACAAAATACAGTATCTTGTAGCTACCACAAAATAATTTTTCCCGTACAGAATGACTCAAAAATCTTCCTTGTCTACACCGGCAGAGTCCGTCAGTTATTTCAGGTCTGAATTGAACAAATTACACTTGAGTGTTATAACATAAAAACAGTCATACTTTCCTCTTTATGGTAGCAAACGAGTTACAAATACAGCCCGATGCAGTGCCTTGAATTCACGGAGGGAATTTTATAGTTACAAGTCTTAGTATCTTTAGTATTATTATTTTTACCTTCTGCTGATTTATTCATCCGCTTCGCCAAAACGGCGTATAGAGGTATTCAGAGCAACGATGTTAAGAGAAGATAGGTATGAGAAGGGAAGGGGGAGGGGTTTATTTCACGCATTCTTACCTCAAAAACACACGAGTCCACGTCAACTAAATGTGACAGTTCAACGCCGAAAAACGACCTGTGTAAAAATTTGCATAAAATATGCTCGTGTAAGTCCGTAAGAAATGTGCCTTAAATACTTCTGATCGCCCGCGCCGGAGACACTGATGCGGGAATATATACTTATACGAGCTCCAGGACTACCATCTGCACGTCAAAGTCTGCGAGGAATGTCGCCTAACACGGCTAGTAAGTCGGTATCACTGCCGTCATTACTCGAGCTTGATACTTGTTTATGTCGCAGGCAGCGGATGTTGCCAACTTATAAATACTTACCAATAATACGTACCGCGAAATATTGAGTAGCATACGCCGCCTGAACAAGCTGCAAACCCACGTGCAGGGGCTTCCATCGTATATCTCTCAGTTAACAATCCTGCGACATATTTCACTTTCGTCTGCATGATTAAAGCACACCCTTGCTCTTCAAATTCGTTCGAATGTACACAGAAATAGTTTTTTTTTTTTACAAAACTATTCCATATGCCCTCATTATGCGCCAACTTACGAAAAGAAAACACACTTCGGACAAATACAGAATGCCATTGCTAAGACGCAAAGCTTATTAAAAACGCTGTTTTGAAGTCCTCCAATATAGTTAAAAGAGTTTTTTTATTTATTTTTAGGCTGCCGAACTTCAAAATGTATTAACCGGAAGTATATGAAATTCAGAATTAAGCGTGCACTACACTATGCTACAGACTTTCCGCCAATAAAATTTCAAAAAATGGTGGCTAAGCTCAACTACCCTGTACGTAAACATTTCATCGCTCTTGCCCGGTGGTACGAAATTGTGGAGTATTTCGAGAACTAATGTCAGAGCCTGCTTAATTTCAAACGCCTCTGCGCTTCTTCCACGTCTGATGTTAGATCACAACTTCATGAACTCTGTACTAATTGAAATATTGAGAGAATATAACAACGAACAAGAGTTTAACATGCAAGTCACTGAACTCACAAAATATTAATTACCTTACCTATAATTAAAGACGTGAACAATTCGCGTTTTCATTTGGAAACAAGTTAGGATTGAAACTACTGTAAATTCATTTCACTTTCACAATTGGCTTTTGACTCAATTTGACATCTCCTGGATGGCGCATAGTCAATAATATGTAAGAAACTAAATACAAGCCCAATATATATGGCATCACTGTGTCCGTCCATATCCAATGTACATCTGATTCCTGCTTGAGTACATAATATTCTTGGAGGCTAACCTACAGGTCCCGTCTCTAACTATCACTGTAGAGGTACGTCAATTTCGCGGATTCATCCGGCAGCAGCCTAGACTTGTCAGTCCTATACACCCACTGACCACAATCGATTATGTACTGGCTTATAACCGTACAAGCAGATAGCACTTCGCATTATTTCCTTATGTACTACTGGCTTGCAGTAGTCAAACGCGTTTCGTAACAGCCGCCAGCAAGTCACAAACATAACAATGAAGTATACATAATTGGCGTTCAACCAGATCTGGAATGTATCTGCGAAATTTACGTACCTCTAACTATCAGTTATTGGTTTAAACTTCTTACTCGCTGGAGCAGCAGTCAATGAACAATTTGTAGAGATGATGATTTGTCGCGGGAAAAATTGACTGTTTGTTGGTTTTAAACACACGTTCCGCTCACCAGGCGATTAATGGCTTTAGCTTGTGCTCGGCGCTGTTGCCCTATTCGACTGAGCCGACACTTATCCCGAAATTTTAATACTTGATGTCTGTTGTTGGTCAGCAGACATCTACGTTGTGTCAGAAGTATATCACCGAATCATATTTGTTGCAAGAAACTACAGTGTTTTCAAGGGTATGCTGACAACAAAATATTTTCGCGATGTACCATCATCTCTAGGTGCGGCTTGAGTAAACATACGACAGTGACAGCTAGGATGTTGACCTCGTGAAATCTTTCTGTCGCTTGTGACTACGGTCATCTCAACAAGACGAGTGGGATAGTTTTAGCCTGTGACTCATTACCATACCCCCCTTAAAAAAACAGACACTTCTAAGTCTGTTCGAAGCATCCGCAATTTTTTTCAGTCCGGTCGAGAGCTAACAGGAAGTTTGGAGCCATCGATAGTTGCCGGTGGAAAAAAGTGTTTGTAGGATGGTGTGTGAGAGGGAGAGGAATATTTTGCCGATGACGGCGAGACTGCGGAGGGAATTCAGCGACGATGGATGGAGCAGCAGAGTCTCTGGAGTGGTAACATATCTGACGTGAGGCAGAGCAGGCTCTCTGACGTGCCAGGCGCGGTCAGGCAAAATATACACCGCACAACACTGCTGCTCATGACTCCACGCCGTCAAGTGATGACAGGATGAGGCAGGGTTGTGTGTGTGTGGGTGTAGGGGGGGGGGGTAGACCAGCCCAGGGGAGATGACCAAGTAAACTGTGAAATTGACTCGCGTATTAAATCAGCTGCCTACCCCACGCTTCAAATTCGTTGCAGCATGTTCGTAAACAGGTTTTCTCTACGAAAATATTTCACGTGTGTCCATTGTGCCAATGTATGAAAAGAAAACAAACATCAGACAAGGTCGGAACTTCATTCTTAAGACGCCACGCTCATTAAAAATACTATTTCTAAGCCCTTCAATAAGGCTAAAAAACAGCATTTTCAGACTTCCGTACTTGAAAATGTACTAACTGGATGTATGTGAAACTCATATTGCGACCTGCACTGAACTTAGCTGCAAACTTTCCACCAATAAAATTAATGGTAATCGCTTAATGTCCCATAGTAAAAACCGTTCGGCGGGAAGCTTGCACGCTAGTTCAGCGCTTGGCTCGTTGAGGCGACGCGGCATTTGATGCGCGCTTCAAGGTCGACCTTATGTCTCCGTCGCTATTTAATTTTGCAGTGGTTTCCAAACGTATTTTTTAAACGCAAATTAATACATATATCACGAATTTATTCTTACAGTTTTAACACTAATATATCATTGTTTGTATCTGAATTTTTCTGTTGCAACACACGAAACAGATTTTTAGATTTTCGTCCCTGAAATATCACATATTTCGTTGCGAAAATAAGCAAAATTTTAGAGAACGTTAAATTATTTTTAAAAACGGCCTGACAGAGTTGTGTATCATATGACTGCACATAGTCTCACATTTTTTCAAAGCATTCTGTTAAAAAAATATTCGAGTTATTTGCAATTGTTTGAAATAAATGAAAAACCATGGCTTTAAGGCCAAGATCCATAAGTAATGCTGGTTTTACGACAATTACTTTCATTTATTCCTAAACGAGAGCAGATATCGCAAAGTTGCTGCACAGTTTCGTTGCAAAACGGCGTAGACTATGTTGACAATTTATTTTCAACACAAAATACGGGATGATTTAAGGTAATTATTAGGGACGTGAAAAATTAGCGTTTTCTCTTACGCACACGCTGGGATTGCAGCAACTATAAGTTCGTGTCATTTTCGCAATTGGCCCTTGACTAACTGGACATCCCCTGGAAGCCTCTCAGCCAATAATATAAATACATCTTAACGCGCCCCATATCACTGTATCAGCCAGCAGCTAATAAACGGGTGTTGTCTGCTTGCATACATATATATACTTGGAGGCTAGACTACAGGTCAGTGAACACGTCCCTACAAATTATGCATAGGGAAAGGAGAAATCCGCGAGTTGAATGACCTTCATGCTAGAATGCATTGTCCTATACATACTCAAGCCCCGACCAATTTTCCATTAGTAGAGATGATGGTTAGAGCCCCGGAAATTTCGCGGATTCAACTGAGGAGAGGTTGGATTTCTAAGTCATGTATATGTTGGAAATTATTTCGATCGGGTCATTGTTTACTAAACGTGACCTTGCGGACTCCGAACCAATGGCGGACACGCGTAAAAACGCTCACGGACTCCCGTGCTACATCGTCAAATGTTCAAATGCTCACTCACTGGAGCAGCAGCCAATGAACAAACATAGCTGACGACAGTGCACACAGGACTGTGCAGTCTAGCCTGCTGGGAGTTGAACCCGCGAAATATCCGGGCCTCTAATGATGGTTTATCGCGGGAAAACTTGACGATTTGCTAGGCTTCAACGTGCGTTCAACTTATCAAAATATTACTGGCTTTTCCTTGTACGTGGAGCTACTGCCCTATTTGACTGAGCCAATAAGAATGCCGCTATTTTAATATTTAATGCATGTTATTGGTCTGCAGACAGCTACGTTGTGTCAGTGTTTTCAAGGCTATATTGAAACAAAACATTTTCGCGATATACCATCTCTCTATCCATTAGCTGTTACTCACTAGAACAACAGTAAATGAACGAATAGACGGGGCTTGAGTATGACTAGGATATTTGATTCTAGCATGCAGGTCAATGAACTAGCGAATTTCTCCTTTCCCTAGTTATGGATCTAAAGACATTCTCATTAATGAACTAATTTGGTAAATCTAAATAATTTTTTTTGTCTAGAAAAAATTAGACTACATAGTAAACACTATTTTTAACAAAACTGCGCAAACAAATGTTCGATACATGCTTTCTATTAGGAATAAAAAATTAATTACCGTGAAAGCAATATAAATTATTGATGACGGCCTGAAAGCGGTAAGGTCGACACAGCACTGGTACCACGCCTCTACCTAGCCTCTAGGCGCAGGTCACTGAACTGGCGCGCGGTTCACCTCAATTTCCAACGTTTTTTTTTTTTATATTTATACTTGTACCAGATATTTATTTTCTTATTTTAAACATACATTGTGACTAAATCTTCCTCTTAGAAAATTGTTCTATCTTTCATAGTTTTTGCGTAATGAGCCGTAAACGTCAAAATTTGCACTTTACTGTTTTATGTATGCCACTGAAACCAACTGATATACCAAACTGAAAAAATTCACAATGTATAACAATGTTGTAGGCTGTGAATTTGCGCATATAAAAACAAAAACATATATAGTTTTGCATTTTTAAAATTTGTTGACATTTTAAAATTTTCATTTTGAAATTCAGCATTATATATTAAATACAAAAGTATTATTTTTTGTATTATATATGTCAAATCATAGCCTATAACATTGTTATACAGTGTGAATTTTTTCGGTTTGGCATGTCAGTTGGTTTTAGTGGCGCGCATAAAACCATAAAGTGGAAATTTTGACGTTTACGGCTCATTACGCAAAAACTATGAGAGATACAAAAAATTCCTAATAGGAAGATTTAATCACAATTATTGTCTAAAATAAGAAAACAGATATCTGGTGCAAATATAAAAATAAAAAGAGACGTTGAAAACTGAGGTGACCCGCCCCCCCCCCCCAAGGGCGCGGTCTACCGCAATTTTCATGACCATTTTTTTATTTTTTATTCGAACTAGATATTTTTTTTCTTATTTTAGATACAAAATGTGACTAAATTTCACTCTTATGAAATTTTTTTATCTCTCATAGTTTTCGTGTAATGGTTTGTTAAAGTCATATTTTGCATGTTTCCGTTTTATCTACACTGAAACCAACTGTTATATCAAACTAAAAAAAATCACAGTGGATAAATGCATTGCAGGCTACAATGACATTCTCATAAAATTACAGAATAAAAATTATTTGAATTTAAAAAAATGCTGAAACTGAAAATAAAAATTTTAAAAATTCAATAATTTTTTAAAAATATAAATAATTTTTACTATTTAATTTTATGAGCATGTCATTGTAGCCTGCAATGTCTTTATACACTGTGATTTTTTTGAGTTTGGTATTTTAGTTGGTTTTAGTGTAGTCGTTAAAACGGAAACATGCAAAAAATTACTTTAACAAGCCATTACGCGAAAACTATGAGAGATAAAAAAAATATCATAAGAGCCGAATTTAGTCAAATTTTGTGTCTAAAATAAGAAAAAAATATCTAGTACAAATAAAAAAAAATAATGATGATGAAAATTGCGGTAGCCACGCCCTAACTCTCGTGTGTCTTGGGGTTCGGCCTGCAAATTACAGACGTGTGGTGTCGCAGTAAACTAACTGTGATTGGCACAGTCACATGTAAGATGTCACTTTAAAAATACACTCGACCAATAAGGTAGAGCTACATATACGCACGTAATGCACTGAAACAATCTCGGGCGAAATTACTTTTGCGAAAAGTTTATGGTCCCAGCAAACAGTCATCGAGAGAGGACACGTACGCTGGACGGCGCGGAAGTCGTCGACCCTGTGCGACTCGGCAACGCCGCCCCGCGCCTGCATAATGCGACATTTCGCGCTAACGAGGCAGGCCGTGTTTAAAAGCGGCCGTGAAGTCAGGCGGGCGCGGCGCGTCGCTATTGGCGGGTCATTCGCCACACGCGAGAGACGTCACAGTGCAACACTGCTTCCTAGGGACCGCCTCGAGGCGTCTGTTACATTTACTTTTATTTAAATGTATTTACATGGTCACTGTTACATACAGCACTAGGCCTTCACTGTAAAGCCCAGTACACACGGGCCTCTTTCTTATACACCAAGGTGATCACGAAAAGTTGAACAAGAAAGTTTACACTGCCTTGTATATATACTTCGTGAACGTACCGTACACACGGTAGTACTTACGTACTAGCTTGAATGTGCCTCTATGCCAAATAGGGTTAGAAATTCGAGGCCCTTTTTTGTTTTTAATATTATTATTATTTTTTTTTTTTAATTTTGTGATTTTTCTTACTACAAAAAATAACAAGGATATGAAATGTGTTATTTTTAATTATAAGCTACATAAGATATATACAGGATATAAACTGAAAAATAAAGTTTTGTGCTTATACGAGGCTTCAATTTGTGTTCTACTATCAAATAAATACTATTTAGAATATATTAACGTACATAAACGAGCCACATGAAAATATAAACAAACTACTTGCACGGGAAGGTGCACGAAAATTAGAACCGCCTATAAATTATTCTAGCTAGAATGCAAGATCTTGCATGCACGCTACTTGCATACAAGTAGGCCATTCACACGATGCAAGTCACGTTGAACATGAAGGTGTTCACAAAGATAACCGTGTGTATTTGGCTTAAGAAAACTTCCTAATGAGTATGAGTAGAGATGATGGTCTATCGCTAAGGATGGGAATATTTCGTGAAATCAATGACCTGCACTCTATAATCCGATGTACTATTTATACTCAAGCCCCGTCTATTCGTTCATTGTCTGTTATTTCACTGAGCAGCACCTGGTGGACAAATGGTCGGGGCTTGAGTATGTATAGGACATTTGATTCTAACATGCAGGTCAATGAATTCGCGAAATATTCCCATCCCTATCTATCGCTAGAGGTACGTCAATTTCGCGGATTCGTCTGGCAGCAACCTAAGACTTGTCAGTCCTATACACCCAATGGCCACAATCGATTATCTATTGGCTTATAACCGTACAAGCAGGTAGCAAGCGATAGCACTTCACATTATTTCCTTATTTACTACTGGCTTACAGTAGTCAAACGCGTTTCGTAACAGCCGCCAGCAAGTCATAGACATGACAATGAAGTATACATAATTGGCGTTCAACCTGACCTGGAATGTACCTGCGAAATCTACGTACCTCTAAGATCTATCGCTAAAATGTTTTGTGCCAACATACCCTTGAAAACGCTGTAGCTGTCTGAAGACCAATAAGAGGCATCAAATATTACAATAGCGGGATTCTTTCTGGTTCAGTTGAATGGGACAACAGCGCCACGTACAAGGGAACGCCAGTAACCTTCTGGTAAGCTGAACGTGCGATGAAACACAGCAAACAGTCACGTTTCCCCGCGATAAACCATCATATCTAAGTATGAGAAGTTTCCCATCCATACACAGTATCCAGAGACCTGGGAAAATCGCGTTTTCATCAGGGCACAAGCTAGGATACAAACTACTGTCAATTCATTTCACTTTCATAATTGGCTCCTTACTCAATTTGACACCTCCTGGTTGGCGCACAGTCAATAATAAAGAAGCAACTAAATTCAAGCCCGATATTTAAATAAAATGTATGTTTTTGGTAAAAATATATGTTATTGCACAAGCCCTCGTCATTACCAAAATCAATACATTTTATTATATGTTTTCTTTATTTGGTAAATATATTCAGCTTTCTGGTGGGTTTTAATGGAGAACAACACCAGAGCATTGCAACCGGGTGCAGTGGCGAGATGGAAACCTTGCCATTGTACCAAACACTAAAAAAAAGTGGCCAGAGGTCTTGGCCGGTGGACAAAGGGTCCCGGGTTCGTTTCCCGAAAGGTGTGGAAAATGTACTGTACGGTAACCTCCGCGGGTTCAATACTGGTAGTTGTCTTCTTATACTGTGGAAGACAATAGCGAACCACCGCAGTTTCATCATCCTAGTCGTGACTCAGATGTTTCTTCTAAGGTCCAAACCAGTCCTCGGACTCAAAACTCATCATCATGTAACTCGAGAATAAATGGTTTTCTGATTCATGACAGGGGCGTCATTTCAGTCATTTCAGGTTTTCCTTGGGGGGGGGGGGGGGGGGGGGGGCAAGATTTTTTTTTTCGGCGACAGTGACCTTGTTGCATCTTTTTTATTAATTAAGCATGCATAAATTAGAAACATTAATAAAAAACTTCAGTTGTATGTGCTTAAGTTAGCATTATTTGAATAACAAAGTACAAAAAATTAATTTCATACACTTAAAGTTGTAACTCCAGAGGAGGGGGCACTTGCTAAATGACGCCACTGTTTCATGTTCGCATGCCTTTATTTTTGTACCTGTGTTCGGAACACATCTTCAAAATGTCCGACGACAATACACAAGGTGTTGTCAAATTGCATGTCAGTAGTTTGGGGGAAAAATCCTTTTTCTAGAGGAACAAACAATGTTACGTGATATATATCCAACAACGCTCCGTTTCAGGACAAATCGATATCTAGACGATATCTAGACACACGTTCCTATCAATTTCCACAGTAATTGTAACGGTTTATGGGTTAGTGACATAGCGGAGTGTACAACGTACAGGACTGCTGTAATGACATTACACAGCTTCATGATCAAACCCGAAATATTAACTGTAGTGCAGAAATGGTGCGTTTTAGGACCTTTGTCCGTAAGTATAACATGTCGTGTTAAATATGAGGAGTCTTTCTCCAAACTATTGTACTTGTAGTATGATATCTATGATTACATTCATGTATAGTACGTATGTATTGTAACTTATATAGAATATACGTCTATGAGGGTATCTGAACGAAGCAGATTGTGTGTAATAAAGTCAGTATAGAGAATGAGCAGGACTACAAGAGTTTCACTGTAGGTGTGCTTCCATTACAGTACGAAGAACCATATAATACAATATTACTGACGTGCAACCTGACAACATCCTATAGATACACGGGTAGGAACTAGGGTGGCTTGGTTCTACGTTGCGACACAGTACCGACAGGTTTACAGACGTATGGGAGTGGTTCTGTTGGGGGAAGGGGGGGGGGAGATTATTTAGAGGGCGGAGAGCAAATGTCACGGGCTGATTCGGCTCGTGTGCGACCCGCTGCGAACAATGCACCTTCGCGCCATTTGCATGCGTGACCTTGGCCCGTGAAATTCCTTCGCGCCCCTCGTACGTCACTTTTTATCCCCAACACTACTCGGTTTTCTCGTTACGGTTCTGATACACGTGCGCCGGTTGAGGGTTGAAAAAGTATTAAGGGACCTCCCTAGATAGGCTGCGCTTGTATGTGAGGCAGGAGTGGTAAGGTTGCCGTTGACAGACGTATGTAATGTATTATCGCTAGAGACATGAACTTTTCGCGAAAAGAAATTTGCCTCACTTTGTGTCAGTGACTTGTGTGCACGTCTGCAGACTTGCTTCACGGTTAGAGATTGGATATTTTGACATTCGTGTGTCGTGGGGTTTTACACGCAAATCACAGACATGTGGTGTTACAGTAACCTTATTGTGATTGGTACAGTCAAATGAGAAACGTCACAGTTCAAAGGCACGCTGCCAATATATGTGAAGCAGAACTGCAGACGTGCACATAAGGCACTGGAACAAAGTGGGGCAAAATTCTTTTCGCGAAAAGTTC
>PNEQ01073476.1:0-27632 GCA_003012365.1 Medauroidea extradentata | reverse complement strand
CATAGCGCGCAGCGAAGAGCAATACGTCCTCACTCTACAAAGGCTCGCTGCCAACTGACTGTCGATATCCGGCTCCCTGCGTTATATACGATCTAACTGCGCGCTGATAGCATACAAGTACGCGTTTGTGGACGGTTTAAGCCTATTTGCGGCTTATTCCCACACATGACTGATTTTCAGCGTGCACCATTTCCCTTAATCTCAGGCAGTGATGATGAAGAGCACGAGTGCCGTGTTCTTCAGGTCTTAAAGTGGTTGCAGGAAGCTGGTCTTAAACTGAAGTTATCCTAATGTATTTTTGGGTTAGACTCTGTGGTGTTCCTGGGGAACAGGATCAGTAAGGAGACGATTTGTCTGCTTTCCAGTAAGGTATAGGCAATCCATGATGCACCAAAGCCTACCAGTATATGAGAGCTCCAGGCATTCTTAGGGCTCAACTTTTATGAGAGATTCTTGCCTAACAAGGTAGATGTGTTGGAGCCACTACACCGATTATTGAATGCACATGCCCCATGGTGCTGGAAGGAAGTGCACAGCAGGGAATTTTAGGAGGCCAAGAAGCTAATACAACCCGAACATGTACTGACACATTATGACCTGACTAAATCACCCATACTGACATATGTTGTTTTAAAATATGGTGTGGGAATGGTACTGGCAAATGACTTGGGCGAGGGTATAGAAGTTCCATTAGCATTAGGTTCTAGAACCTCAAGCCATATTGGTAAAATCATTACATAAACTTTTTGAGGAGTTAAAACTGCCCGCACCCTACCGCCACGTACGCGAGAAAGTAAACAAAAAATAATTTAGTAGAAGAGAGCTTTTAGTCCAAAATTAAATTTAACACATTATAAAAAGAAAGTTCCGGCCACACGTGCCTCTCGCGCACGTTATATTGCCATGCTTTTACATTTAATTAAAACTCCTGGGGCCGCAGCCCCCGCAAACACGTCCTGACTGCTTGGAGTCTTGCACTTCAATCTTACACGAAGATGAAGGCAGGCTTGCAGGAAAGAATACCAAGGTCACTGCGCCCTTCGCTGCAATTGGCTGGCTCCGAGTGCATGATCCCGGTACTTCCCCTGTCTGTGTGTCACACCCGAAAACAACTAAAAAGAAAATGGGTCGCAAAACATCGCCAAATATGGGCATAGAAACTGAAAATTCAAGGGCGAGCACACATCACCTAACCATCGCCAAATATGTGCATAGAACTGGCACAGACACCTGACCCTCGGGCCATAACAATTAATATTATAAGAAAAGAAAATAATATTTAACTGTACCCCTGCAATGCTACACCATGATGGAGTAATACACATTAAATTGACAGCGCAAAGTTTACTCTGGTGGCGAAACTGGATGAAACCATTGAACAGTTAGCAAAAGAGTGTAAGGTATGTCAACAATGACAAAACGACCCTCCCGAGGTAAAAACGAGCTCTTGTCAAAAACCCGATAAACCGTGGTCAAGGCTACACATGGATTTTGCTGGTCCATTTCAGGGAATGACCTTACTTATAGTTATTGATGCTTTTTCCTAATGGCCATAGATCAAGCATGTTACAAGTATGTCTGCCGGTGCTGTCATTCATGAGCACAGAGACATTTTCAGCTGCCATGGATTGCAAGATGTAATAGTAGCAGACAATGGGGCAGCATTCAGATCACAGGAAATGGCAACATTTGCAAGCAAAAAAAGAAAAGAAATTCTATTTACACTTCTCTATCATCCATCGAGCAATGGACTGGCAGAAAGGAATGTGCAGACCATGCAACAAAAATTGAGATAGTTGGTTGTGGACGAATGGAGAACTCGACTAGCTCAAATTCTGTTGGCATGGCAGACAACACCAAGACAATATGAAGATGCTAGATTGAAAACACCAGCTGAGATGTTAATGAAACAACCCTACTGACAGCTCTTAGTAAAATGCATCCTCGAACAGGCATGATCAACCCTGAGGACAAGCAGGTTACCAGTTTACCAGCGGGGCACATGCAGCGTTTTACTGCAGGTGATACATTATGTTTGTGGTCCCAAATGGATACCTGGTTGGGTCACATCAGGAGAAGGACTGCTGAATTACAACGTCAAGGACGAGCAGGGAAGTCAGCAGAGCCGACATGTTGATCAGCTGTGTGTGAGAAGTTGGCAGCCAGATATTATCAAAGAGAACCAAACCCAGGTAGTTGACGAAATCTGAGAGAAGATAGAACCCAGACTATTGTTGCAGTGGAGACACAAAAAAACTTGGAGTCAGGTAGCTACAAGAGACTGCACTACCACAGAGGAATTGAGTTTGGTGGCTACTAACCAGGACACAAAGAAAAACAGTGAAGTAGCAGTTGAAGAAATTTCAGTGCAGCTGCCACAAATGGCTAATAACACAACCAAAGAGGGCTGCAGGTCAACTACTACACTAGAAGAGTCTCCATTTAGAGGGTTCCCTTCCAGTGAAGAGAAGAGATAGGTCCAAGTTAGAGTTTCTACACATCAGCGGGGGTCTCCAAAGAAATTTGAACACTTTGTATAAAGTTAAGGGGGAGGAGTTGTGTATATGGATAGGGATGGTCCATGGCGGGAGGTTGGCACACAGTTGCCAGGCCGCCAGTGCAGGACGGCGTGACTCGCGACCAGTACACAATAGCTATGTAGTCAAGTTATTTGGGCAACAGACCCATAGATAAGCACCTATTAAAAATAGAGTCAATTAGTAACATCATAAAATACTACATAGGCCTATTTGAACTGGCAATTCGGACAGATAATATATAAAGAGAGAAACAAAATAAGTAGGCCTGCGTGAAATTTTAAACCAACAATGGCAATGCATTTAGCACGCAGCTAACATACTTAACCTAATTTATTAATAGTAATGTTTATTCATACACTATTTCACATATTGTATGTTTGCTGTTCTCTCTGAAAGCTTCGTGGTCTTAATACAGACACATGGAGGAATAGGGATGGAAATCAGCCAAGGTCCATATAAAGGAATCATCCCAGCTTTCGCTGGAGTGGTTTTGGAAAACAGAGAAAACTGTAATCAGAATAGCCAAACCCAGGAAACGAACATGGGTCCTCCAAATGTAAGGTGAATGTTCTACTGTTCACAAAATATAACAATTATTGTAAAAAAAAGCAACTTACTTAACAAATGATACTAATGCCATGATGGATCATTCTTATGCATCATAAATGTTAAATAATTGTGGTGGGTATCAGGGGTGCAGAAAATGTATTTGGATGACTAATTCCCCAGGACACATTATTTTGACCTGAAATTTTCCACCAAAGACATTGCACACTTTTTAACACATTAAGGGGCAATTTGACTATGTTAAAATTAATAACAATCATTCAGAGCTTACCAAAGGACAGTATGTGACAGCATTGCTTGTATGCGAGTGCAGCAGCTCATTTACGTGCACATGCAGATACTGATTTTTTTTTCTCAACAAAATCTCCCCCTGAGGTATTCCAATTTCCCCAGAACCTCGTTCCCTTGATCGGACATATTCTGCACCTCTGGTGGGTATCTGGTACTAATACTATTACTACTAGTACTACTACAATGGCCTCCACCAACTAAATTATTTTTCATAACCATCAACCACTGCCAACCGCAAGGTTACAGAAAGCATCCCCAAATCAGCAGCACTATATCAATTAAGGTAATAAAAACAGATTGTGGCCTATGTTGCGTAACAGCTGTAAAAAAATATTTTCCATCATATGAATGATGGAAAAGAATACATAGAGATATATCTATCAACATGTCTGACCTGATCTTGCACTATACAATGCCATGTCAACTTGTCTTAGCAGGGCTCACTGACTTTTGGTGAGTGGCTAGTAATGACTACAAAAGTAGTCTGGGTGTATCAGAACCAATATAATTTCTTACATTGTCATAACAACAATGAAAAGTGCCATCAGCCCTGCATGCCAAACGGTGTAAAGAACTAGTCACATACCCTGCACTTAACAACTATGGAACATTTTCAAGCTATCTGTGTATATATAGCATTTAGGACTGTTTTTTTTTTGTGTTGGACTGGTTGTTTTCTTCTTCTAACTGTAATTTTACACCTTCTGTAAAGGTGAAAACATCCAACACTAGCGCTTTCACTGTCATTTTAAGCAGGAAAAATCAATTTGCAAAATATTATTATACCAGACAGACATGCAGCATTTTAAACTCTTTATTAAGGTGTGTACATCATTAAATTATAGGGTCACCACTGAAACTCGTAAGAAACAAGCCAATGGCAAACAGACCTGTACCTTGCAAGTAGATGTGATGTATGATGTATCCAATTCACATGCCTGTATCATTCTAACTGTTTCAGTGTCTCTCTGTCTTGAGGACACAAAATGCAGCACCCAGACAATACCCTTAATGCTGTTAAAGTGTGAAAGATTCATAACACTTATTTGTAAGAAATAAAGCTAGTTTTGTAGACATTACTGATAATTGTATTATTTGACTATGGAAATTTTTAGTCACTGGCTATGTGCTATAAAAGCTATAAAACATTAAGCAGCAATTTTTGATAATTTAAAAATTACTGAAAATTAAAGGTTTATACTTAACTTTCACATTTTTTTATAAATACAAACATTAACTTCTTTTGTTTTTAAATCTTTTAGCATGAAGCCCAAGGCATTATAATTCAGTGTAAGCTATTTCATTTCAGTAATTCCATGTATTTTTGTTGGGTCTATGATGCCGTTAGATAAAAATTTTGACTCTGACCTGTGAGTATACTGGATGATAAATATTTTCCACTGGAAAATAGTGTATTCCGTAGTAACATCTACAAAACTAACGTTATTTCATAAAAGTATAACATAGAAATTTTTCACACTTGAACACACTTAAAGTCTGCTTTAGAACCACGTAGGTGTTGGAGACGACTTTAATAATTTGCTGTGTATTACAACTGCCTTAGGTGGAAAATTATTGTGCATACATTTTAGAGTTTTTAAATAAATTTTAATGCTTACATCTTTAAATTTTTGAAAAGAAATCGCAGATTATTCTAAATCATACTTTCATTTCTATTGTTCTTTATGAATTTGCTAACTATCACTTCATTATTTCTTATAAAATATATCGCTTTTACTACCTATTCCCTATTAAAGATGTTACTTTTCTTTTTGATAGTATATGCCAGACGAAACTGCTCTTTAGCAAAACTCTGTCCAGTGTAAATTAAGAAACTTTGTCCTATATTATTATAAAATGCAAATAAGAAAATTCACGACTCTGTGAAAGCTTAGTGAGGGAAATTAAATTTTAACAGAAATAAAACTGCTGGTGCTCTTATAAGCTCTTAAGTAGGCCTAATGCAAGAGCAGTGAACTAAGTTTAAAACAAAATCAATTAAAAAAAAAATATTTTTCAATTTGAAACTTACCAAGTTTTTTCTTTCGAGAGAGACTATCTTCTTGTATTAAGTCACTCTCAATCTCATCGATTACGTCCGATAATTAAATCTGCAAAAAAATCATCCTCAATTGAGCATGTTATGGTTTATTAAATGTAGCATTTAAATTTAGACATATTATTCACCACAAATTAAAAGTACTATAGTTGTACTGACAGAAATACTACACTAACAAAAGTGTCTTCAAATATGTCGGCATCCACCGCTGTGCTATCGAGAGCAACAGACTCGGGTACCATTTGATGAAAAGGACCCTATGACCCCCACTCTGACAACGGTGTTCACCTCCAGTCACCGAGGTATCTCCAGGTAAATGTCAATACAGATGTTGATACCTGTCTCAGGAGTGGTAGTGTTTGACATATTGGATCCCTATGTAATAAGCGCTAGTTTCTAATTCTGGACCAACAGTCTCCTACCAACCTGAAAAACTTTGTATGTGAGTGTGCGAGTTGCATCTCTGAGTCATTTCAGCCCACGCACATGGTGCAACCCTCAGACAGACACAATCAAGCGTGCTGTTCCTGACATCACCAAACCCCTCCACAAACAGAGCAGTAATGAAGTAGTAATAATTACTGAACATAGAGGCTTTTTCTAAGTGCCTGCATACGTTTTGTTTTAATTACTGAGCGTATTATATTTTTGTCTGATAATCATATGTAATGACAATTTAACATGCAGGGGTGCAGAAGGAGAAAAGTATTAGGTATAAATGTGCCTAACTGGCATTAGTCTTGTATTCATCATTGACCTGGGTGGGTGTTTTTCCAATGAGGGATCCTTGACTTGTATGTTTTTTTATAATGTAATATTGAAAGTGTTTTTGTGCTAAACAGTTGTATGAACCTTTTGAATAAAATCACATACTTACTGGATGTATGGTGTTATATCATTACTTATAACACTGACTAGTATGAGAAGAAGATAACATTCTCAGCCCTAAGTCCAGTGTGCGACCATGTCACCTAACATGTGTGCAGTTTATTTGTGTTTCACAAGCTGCTCCCACTCACTAGCTACAGCAAACACCACTGTCCGACTGCCACACTCGAACAAATGTACCACGGCCCCACTCGGTCTCATGATACACCCTGAGTGAACCTGACATCCAAAACATATTGACTACTCTACCCTTAGCAGCTATTTTGTCCCACATCACTGTTGTTGGCCAGTACTGGACCCGTGTTGGGTGTTTCAGCCGAGGGTGCTGATAATGCTATAATGCCAACAGAATTACAATTATTGTTTATTTTATTGCAATGAAATAAGAATTATATGGGTGTAGCACAAAAAGTACCCATGGCAAGTGAAGTCCAAAGTTAATAATGGGAAAATGGTGAAATAGTACAGTACTGATATCAGCAATGATTACAATCAAGAGCCAGAAAAATTAAACTACTTTATGTTAGTCTGAAGGCCATTCGGTTTGTACACATTATAACTAAAAAACAAAACATCAATTTTTGTCTAGGGGGCCTATATTTTTATCATAGTTTCATTACTTTTTATTAGACACAGATAATAAATAATAGGTATGAATTTAATATTTGATAAGTAAATCGTAAAGTATCAAGTTAATAACAAAAAAACCTTATAGCACTCACTGTTGTATGAATTAAGTACCCAACACATGCTTAGTGTTTCATTTAACCCCACTACATCCAACAGCTGAAAATACTGTGTAGCATCTTTGTTACAAATGAGCATGTCTGGTCACAGAGCAGTCTGCCCCAACACATATTTCACAGGACTCTAGTAGAACATTCACCAGGCACACTGGTGATGGCCTTTTCACATGTAGTATTCCATCTGCATTTGAGGTGAATGTTTGTGCACTTCCATAGCATGAGCTTTTCCTGTTCCCCAGATATTAGACACAAGTCTCTTATTAGGTAGTCTTTGTGCGTACAATGAAGAACTATGGTCACCACCACTACCACACTGTCACCACCACCATCACTGAGACCACCATCAACAAAGAGGTGATAATCAAGCTCTGCAACAATCACTTGAAATGTCACTTACACCAGCACCTGAAATATCACCTACACAACTGCGACTACCAGTCACATTTCTACATTCCTTTATTTCCTTTGGACATAGCTAATTTCAGCATTTTAATTCAAGAAGGTCATTATGATAATTGTATTGTAACTATCACTGAAGAGCCTAATCCCTGAGTAAGATAATGATATGAAGGATTTCATCACAAGGAGGGTTGGCAAATTCAGGACTAGTGACATTAACAATGGGTGAGTGTTCTACTCTTTTTTATTCTAGCCAAGAGTCCCATTTTAAGGTATCATACTTAAGAGAAGTACTTTTGCTAAGGAAAACCTCAAATAAAAATTTGTGTATTATTTTTTCATGAACTAATCGACGTAGACCTACTTGAACAAAGTTTTCACAAGCAATGTACAAAATGCTAAATAATGTTTTTTTATTATTAATTATGGATCAATGACCTATTTTTAAATATCATTAAAAATTAACAAATGTTTGCAAAAAACAACAAATTCATATCAATTTTGGGTAAAATTCCTGAAATATAATTGGGAAAATATGACAGTTCAGTCATAACTTAACTGTTGGCTACAGTTTGCTGTAGTTTTGTGTAACTAGTTTGACTTGTATGTGATCGGTACACAGCTAGTGCGATTAGGACCTAGAGTACAGTGGCCAACACTTGCTCACTCAATGAGGTTTGTATTAATAGATGTTTGAAAAACACTTAATAAATTTTTAACTACCATTTCAGTGCTTTTAGTCCCAAAATAAAAACTTACATGCCACCACCATGACTTCCTTTAAACACTAAACATTATTTTACTTTGTTTATGCATAAAGAAACTTTTTATTGAGCATTTTAGTTAATGTTTTATTTTTGTCATCTTATTCCAAGGATTGGGAAATCACTTTGTGTTATTGTGAACTTTGTATTAACAGGGATTTAATGAATGAGGTTTCACTGTATTCAGATTGTTGATAGTTAAGGAGCTACTTTTTTTTTGTGTGTGTGACTCACAGTTGAATTAGAAATAGTGTTAATTGACAGGTAAAACTGTTATTTAGATACCAGGATGATTGTGTCAGATTAGCAGAGATGCTGTTCAGTTCATTATGTGACTTATGTATCAGTGTCATAGCATCGCACCTACAAAAAATATTGACAAGCCAAAATTAGAATATACAATTTTTCCATTTTGCAAAAACATGTTCTATATGATATAAACATCTCCAAATGTTATGCAAAGACTAGGTAACTGATGATAAAAGAATAGTTTTAGTAAATTTTGGCATATGGTGCATTCCTTGAAAACCAGCAATTTTCATGAACCTATATTGCATATATCCATGCATTGTGTTGAAAGCGGTCTGTGTCAACCTTGAATTAAAGACTGGCCAAAATCAGTTCATCATTTTTAGACCTTTGCTTTTTATTTTTAATAAGTTGAGAAATTGAGATTAAATGCTTACAGCTCTGTTATTTCAACTGTCATAGAAATATTAAGTCCACATTTTATATGAGAATACCTTTATTTTATATCATGCATTTAATCAGTCAAGTTGCTTCAAATGTTTGTCTCTCACACGTGACAGAAGTTTGTCTAAATATCCAAACAAATTTTGGCAAATTTTTGATCCAAGGTTTTAAGTAAGGTCTAACTATAAATAGATTCCCTAAACTTATAAAAATTCCTTTTGTATAAAATTTGTAATATGATTTTTATTTTGTCCCGCAAGTGATGTCACATATAAGAGACATACACTGTATGGTGCAAATACTATTATAATAAATATAAGAAAAAATAAACTTATTTAAGACATCATTAATTACCATGGGTGAAGACAAATTTTGAACAACATTTTAAGGTTTGAAATTGATTTCACAATTATAATCTAACTTCAGCTAGACACTTCAGTCAATTTAGTCCAGCTTTGTCACTTAATGGAAAATGTAAAACCTACCACGTTTGCTCTTAACACAGCAAACAAAGATAGACACCATATCTGCAATATTGTTCTTACTACTGGGAAATGTTCTGATCAATGTAACCAATACTACAGTTCCGAAGGAGTATGTAATTTGGAGTGATAGCCCTGCCTCACAGTTCACGGTAAATTCTTGACTGTATTGTCTGGCAAATATATAAGAAAATTTTAGTGGAAATACTTAGCTACTTCTAATAGAAAAAGTATGGTTAGATGGAGCAGGAGAAAACACGATAAGGTTAGTGCATCACAAGGTAACGTGTAGGCCTAAAGGAGAAGCAACTGTTGTCCAATCTGTCAAAGAATTTGCTGAAGTTACTTCTAAACAAGTTAGAAGCACCCACATGTACTACATAACTGAAGAACACATCATGAAAGAAGTTGAAAGAATAGGTACCTTGGAGTAGTGTCATGCACATTCTTCAAATGTGGCAGTTTCAGGACATTTGCATGACCAAAACAATGTGAAATGTTAAGTGTGTTCTCTGGCAGGAGATATTTTCCATTTTAATTTAAGCGATTTGGTTGGGCAGGACGATCAACTTGCTACTAGTGACTGGGTTTTAGTTCAAGATCTTGGTGAAATAATAATCAAACTGAAGTGTCTGATGCATTAAGTAGGTGCTGAGACACACAATTTCAAATGGCCAACACAGGACTCCTTGTTACAATGAAATGTAAATTGTTGAAATTATATTGTATGCCTAAAGTTAACAGCAGAGGACATTTTTAATTTATTCATAACTTTTAGCTCAAGCTCCAAATCAATTAAAAAGTTTGTATTCCAGCCACTTAAAACAACTGTCAGTGAGTTTAGAAAAATTTACTAAGTAATTGTGTGTATGGTTATTACATTTACGCCTAAATGAGGAGCAAATATCCAAAAACCAGACATGCCCAGAAATCCGAAAACGAGTTGTACATCATTTCTAAGCAAACTAGATGAGTCACACACTTATTCATTAAATTAAATTAATGTCCTATTGAAAAAGTAATGTTTACTCTTAGTGAGTGTTATAATACATTGTTTTTTTTCCTTCCTCTTCACCTAGAAAGTTGTACATGTCTGATTTTGAAAGTTTGCTCTTCACATATTTCTAATAGATAGGTTTGAGAGCTGATCTAAAGGGGAAAGAGTAGAGATCATGTGGAGTGAATTTAGGAAGATAATTTATGAAACGACAGCAGCATTTATACAGCGTAAGAGGGTTGGTGCTGGGGGGGATTCACTGTATTATCGATGGTAGATAAAGAGATTTTAAAAAAGTTCAGGCAGATGCATGCGAAATGGAGGAATGATGGTACAGCTAGAGCTAAGGAAAGGATGAGGCAGATGGGTAGAGAACTAGAAAGAAATATTAGGCAAGGAAGAAATGATTACCTAGAAAATATGATGGATGAGGGTAGAGGGAAGAAATAGGGGAAATTGTTTATCATCTTAGGAAGGTAAAGGGAGGGGACAGAGGAATGCCAGTGTTAAAAGGTGCAGATAAACAAGCTTGAACAAATTAAAAGGAAAAAGGCAGAACAGCTGCCGGCCCAGTGCTTGTCAGTGTTTGAGGAGCAGGATAGTTGGAGTTAGAAAGCTGGGAAGCAAAGAAGCCTCTTAGGAAGCTAACAACTAGAAAGTGGGACGTAGCAAAGGTAGTAAAAGGGTTAAAGCATGATAAGGCAATGGGTACAAATGTATTGGCAATAGCATTCTTAAGTTTTGTGGGGGAGAGTTGGTCAGGTATCTAAAAGTAATATTTCACAGATCTCTGGAGGAGGAGAAGTTGCCACAGGATTGGAAGGAAGCAGTGGTGCTCCCAATTTTGGAGCAGGGGAAGGATAGGGGAAGAAGGCTTGGCAGCTACAGACCAGTGAATCTTACATTGTATTCTGGGAAGGTATTGGAGAGACTCGTGGTCCAGTACGTAGTGCAGGTTATGAGCAAGAGGAACTGGTAGCAGGATTATCAACATGGATTTATTCTTGCTAGACACAGATGGCTGGGCTTGTAGAGGACTTGGTACAGGCAGTTTATGAGGGGAAGCAGCTGACTGCCTGCTTTATTAACTTCGAAAAAGCATTCAATAAGGTGCCACATGGGGTGCTAATGCAGAAAGTTGATGAATTGCTGGTAAGCAAAATTGTAGTGAAATGGATTGGAGAGTTCCTCAAGGGGCAGGGACAGGGGGTAAAAGTGAGAGACTCTTTATCGCAAGAGGGAGAGGTGAGATCTGGCGTGTCACAAGGAAGCGTGTTGGGGCCCTTGTCTATAATAATGGCAAATTACATGAGTGTAGGTGTAAGTGGCAAAATAAGATTGTTTGCCGATGACTGTGTTTTATATGCAGATATGGGTAGAGAGAACAAGTTGCAGGATGACACTGATAGGACAGATTGTGGACGGAAGAGAAAAAATGGAAATAAACGTGAAAATAACAAAGATTGTTACGTTTCTGGGGAAGAAGGTTAGTAGTACGGACATATACAGATAGGAAGGGCAGGAGGTAGCGGAATCTTCAGAATACAGGTATCCAAGCATAATGAAGCAAAGTGAGTGAGTGACTTAGGGTGGAGAAGGCAGGTAGAGAGTGGTGACTTAGACTTGTGAAGGTAGATAGAGAGAGTGGTGTCTAAAGAAAGAAGGACTCAAGGTATGTTGGGAAGGGTGTCAGTAGTGCAGTGAAAGAAAAGGAGTATATTACAATGGTACAATCAACGTTAGAGTATGTCGCAGCAGAGTGGGACCTGCATGTGGAATTGGAGGTGCAAAAGCTAGGTAAGGTGCAAAGATGGGCGGCTAAGTGGTTGTGAAAACGAAAGAAAATTTCAGCCTCTGTGATGCTCAAGGATTTGGGGTGGAACTCATTGAAGGAAATAAGCGATGTGTGGAATGGCTAATTACAATGTACGTGGTAGTTAATGGTGATGTAGGCTGGGGTAAGATAGGCTGCTTGTTAAGTAAGCAGAATATAGAGGAAGAGGGAATAGATAACAGCCAGAAGATTCACACGATGAGGAGCAGAAGAGAGCGAGGTAGGCAGTCGATGATTAGCAGGTCGGTGAGGGAATGAAATTTACTTTCCGAGTAGTTGGCGACTGTGAAGGGGGGTTGGAAGGTTTAGGAGGGGATTGTTAGGTGAGTGAGTAGGCACTTACAGCATGCCACCAGGCGGTTGCCAAATTGTGAGTTATTATTATGTGTAAACTCTATGTGTCTATATTATACACACATAAAACACACATTTAAGTTACATATTAAAGATACTGAAACCCTGTACAGGACAGGATTCATGATTATATTAAGGTTTTGTGCCTTCATTATTTCTAACATTTTCATGTTGTGTGCTTTGTACTGCGTGCAACACTGGTGCTTCAATGCACGACAAAGATATAAGTATGCTAATGAGTGTTTATTTACTGTTCGGCAACCAAATTTTAATAAAATGTGACTTAACTATGAAAAAAATTTATATACTGATATAATCAGCAGAGTTTTAATTTTTGTCACAATAGCCTACCTACTTGTAAGCTTGGTAGTAATAACAGGCCTCATATGCGACACCTGTTCAATGTGCTTTTCTTCAGAATGCAGAGTGACTTAAAACAAGTTCAGTAGTTTCAAAAATTTTGTAAATGAAATGATTCAACATAATCACAAAACTTAGACAAAAATTAAGTTATGTGAAAAGTTAATTTAATATACAAAAATATGTAATTGCATACAATTGTCCCACATGTAACAGTGGACTTACCCATTGTACCGCTTTAGTATTAAAGCCTTATCATTAAGTAATTTTAGTTTAGGTGTGGTGAATGTTAACATGTCAAAATTTAATGTTGGGAGTTACATCCAAATTGAAGAGAAAAAATTATATTAAAGAATATTGGACAAAAAGTTTACCATTACACATTTTGAACACTTGAAGACCAACATATTAAAACAATTAAGATGTACTTCCTATGTAAATGGATTCCAAGCAGCGAGGCCCAAACAACTGTAAAGTTTTTGAATCTTTAAGAAAAAAGTTTGGAATTGTACGACTATCCTACATACGGCATTCAAATAAATATTCAAGCCTCTTCATGAAATGTGTGATTTTATATCTAGTGCGTCGTCATATAAATACATACCAAAATTATATGCAACAATTTTCCCCTCATCTTTACAAATTCGTATCCCAGATTCGAATCTTAACTTGAACTCTATCCTTGCAAGCTAAATTCCAACATTACATTAATTTTTATATCAAAACATTTGCTGTAAACTTATTTAAACAAAATTATTGTCTGCAAAACTTTTCAACTACAGCTGCTAAATTCTAAAATACTGATTTTGTAACAAAATACCACAAAAGTAAAAAATATAAATTACTTAATCCAAAATTTATAGAACTACATTAGTGATCTCGCTTACCAAGAAAACCATAATTAATCACAGTGTATTTATTTAATTGGATAGCAACAAATACCGCAAAAGTGACTCAGCGTTGTGTTAAGATCAGCAACACAAAAGAACAATCACGCATTCCCGTCTTCAATTTAAAGGCTAGTACTTCCCTCAGCGACGCGACCAAAGATATCACTACCGCGTCGTGGATGTAGTGATGGGCTGAATCGAACTAAATATCTCGAGATAATCGATTATTCTTTGCTCTCGAAAATTTCCAGACATTTTGTAGGAGATCATTCGAAACATTCCGCATCAAATTTAACAATATTTCGTTAGGCAGAAATCGGCTGTGTTTCCGAGAGAAAATGTGCTCGAAATGAAATGTAAGTGAATGAATTATAACAGAATAAAATGTGAATGAACGATTTAAACTAAAATCACTGCGAATGAATAATTATAACGTAACAAAACTTCTGAACGAATTAATTATCCCGAAATAGGTTGGAAATGAATTGAAATGTTTTGAAGCGTGCGACACACACGTCAAAACATTTCAATTCACTTACTGTGCGATAACAATACAGAAGGGAATTGGCACTGTTATTTACTAAACTGATGCTTATGGGTGGGATTCAAAATCGTAACTTAAGCAACTTCTTGGTCAAGTCGTTCTCGTATGACGTCACAAATGCCTATTCAATGTCATAAACATTTCTTAAGACCTTTCTTAAGCACATGGCCTCGACGAAGACAATCTTATTTTCTAGTGGCTTGAGAGGAAATTTTTCTGTTGCATAGTCACTGCTTGAGAAGGTCGTTTGCATAGACGTTGAGGTTCTTCTTAAGTCTGCAAACAAGACTCTCTTGACCAAGTTCACTCGCGAGATGACTTAAGACGTCAAACAAAGTAAATACAGGTAGTTTTTGCTAATAGTGGAGTGTTATTCCGCGGCTATTTGAGTAGGCGATGCAACTTCAGTTGAGTATAGATATGAAAACAATTTGCAACAAAATATATTGTGATTTTATGTTAATGTAATTAAGTGGGATTCATAGTCGTAACTTAAGCAACGTCTTGGTCAAGTCGCTATCGTATGACGTCACAAATTCCTATTCAATACAAACAAACTACCAAGTTGTTTATTTGTAAAATACTTTTAAATATTCTACCGATAACAAAACTGACATTCAAACACAAGGTTAGAAATATATTCGTATTTGCATTCAGCTATAATAGTCCACAAAGTCGCTAACTTAAAGTGCCGTAACATCAAAATAGTTATACAAATTCCAAACATAAAGCTAAAAATTATTTTAGAATTTACTATTGCAAAAAATTTACAGTATGACTGATATTCATAACGATGCAGCAACCATTACGAAAAATATATGTTAAAATCGATTACTCTTTGCTTATTTTCTATACCACGAACATGTTCCAGACACCTTAAAAATTAATCAAAAATAATGAGCGACGGATGTGTAGGGCCTAATGGAACTTCCAGTGAAACAAAGCAGAAAGCACAAAAGTTATTTCCAACTCGCGTGTAGTTGTGTAAGTTCGTGTGTCTTCGGCCACTTAAGCAATTACTTCGTCAAGCCGGAAGTAGCACATATTCAAGCTCGTCGACTTCATGAACTTATCCTCTCGACACCGACAATGCAACTGGAGTTGGGAAAACGTTTTCTTAAGAAACAAGGCCGCCTTGACGAAGTTCTTGCTTAAGTTATGACTATGAATCCCACCCTATGACTTACATTCTATATGTGCTTATGAAGATTCACGAGGGTAGGGTAGGTCAGCCGAAATTTCAAGTTTTTGGTGTTCGAAATTTCATCTCAGGTAGGTTTACCCGTGTCGAAATCTCAACCGATGGAATCTTGAGGAACTACTAAAACTTATACTGTAATTTAATATAAATATAATACGAGTAAAGATTGCACTGACGCGAGCGGGTGTGGTTAGGTATTAAATTCCACCAGATATCACCGGCAAAGTAAAGCCTGGTAGCACCAGCCTGTTATTAGAGAACAGGCACTCAGAATGAGAGACAAAGACTCTATTTTTCAGGGCCATACGGCCGACGGCCGTAGCATGGAAGTAACACTCCCCATTCATCGTTGTTGATACTTATGCAGGGGAATCTTTTGGTGTTCCCCACGCCCATAGCACAGAAATAGCAGCAATAGGTAACACCCTACGCAACCCTCTGGAGAAGTGCGGGTTAAAGGATCCCGTGAAGCTGCAAGTCAATAAAATACATACCTCAATGTTATCCGTATTAATTTATAATACCATACTTCGTACAAAATCACAATGGTGTGTTAAGCGGACCATCGAGGCGCGTACAACTCTGTCAGCAGGCAGTGGTTGCTGCGTCGTGACTCCTTGGTAGCTTCTTGTTCCTGATGAGCGCGTCGGCTGGCTCTCTGTGTCGGCTGCCTCCTGTTGCCACAGTCGGCGGTGCCAGTTTTACGAAGAGACTTCTTATGTACCTAGTGGGGGTACCATCGTCTGCACATGGGGTGTCAGGTGGCGCTGTACCCTGTGGGTCTGCTCTGGGTGGTGTCAGGCGCCCCGACGTCGTCGTCGTCGTCGTGCGCAGCGCGCAGGTCGTCTCTATGTAACTTGGTCCCCCAACCATTATGACGTCTCACTAGGTAAGTAGTTATGACACAGGCTCTCTCAACACGGTGGTGTCCACTCCACTTTGCTGCGAAGCCTGCACAGTAATTTCGCTTGCCTGTAGAGACAGGGTGCGCTTTGACGTACACGTGCTGCCCGGGTTGGATTTGTTCGGGGGGGGGGGGGCTTTCCTGTGGTTTTGAACCACTGTTGTACGTAATGCTGCTGGTTGCCCTCATCGCCGAGTGTCGCTCCTGCTGTCTCTCTGTTCTAACTTCAGGACTTACAGGCTCTTTTTCATTGATGGCTGCACAATGGTACTCCCCTGGGAGTTTTAGGTTGGACCCTTGTAGGGCTGCTACAGGTGACTGTCCAGTCGTCACACTCACCCGACATCTGAGCATAAATAGAGCAGTGGGAAGGTGTCCGGCCCAGGTCTCGTGTGTCTTACCCTCACGGAAGCGGAGCTGCATCTTCAGGTTTTGATTCAGGCGCTCCGTGGGGTTAGCACACGGGTAGTACATTGACGTGGTGTGGTGGTAGACGCCCTACTTCTATGCGTCCCTCAATTTCTTCCCAGTGAACTGAGACCCATCGTCTGTAAGCAGCGTTCGGGGGTAGCCCCATCTCGCGTAAAATTCTGAGTCCAGAATGCGCACAAGGTTTTTGATGAGTGTGCTAGGGACAGTGTACGCATCCGTCCACCTTGAAAACATGTCCGTCACAACCAGGATGAAGAGCTTGCAATTCGTGGAGTGTGGGTATGGGCCCATAATGTCCAGGGCTACAGTTTCAAAGGGGCACTCCGGCAGGCATGGCTGCTGTTGTTGCTGACTGTCGGCCCTCCGCGATTTGTACTTGTTGCACATTTTGCAAGCCCTTATGTATTTTTGCACTGTTCGGGTCACTCTCGGCCAGTAAAACAGGCGGTTGATGTTTCGGACTGTCTGGCACGCACCTGGGTGGCCGGCGTAATGCCCATCGTTGACGTAGCAGAGCACGCACTCTCATTCACGTTGGGATATGAACAGTCTCCGGGTCCCATCCCACGACAGGGGGAAGCGTGTCTCAACGTGGCCATCCATCACTCGCCAGTTGTTCACCATCCACTGCGTGCACTCCAGGCATTTACTCTGGCATATGGCGCATTCGCGCTGCGTGGACACAACTTGCTCGTAAATGGTGTTGACGTTGGTCTCTGGTGTCGCCGTGACCATCTGATATAGTTGAACGTCTACTGGGCGTGGCCCGGGTGGCAGGAGATCTTCACAGTCTGTGTCGTCACGTACAATGACGTCCGTGCACGGCGCATGCGACAACACGTCAATCAGCTGGTTGACATCCCCGGCGACGTGTTCCACCCCAAAATCATACCCTTGTAACATCATTAACCACCTGGCAAGCTTGCTACACCCTTCGCGCATGGATTGTAACCATACCATGCATCTAATTTCTGTGCGCAGAACGAGGATTTGGTACTCAAGGTAGGCATGGTACATTTTCATCGCCCATACGATTGCCAGGCACTCTTGTTCGTTGACATGGTATCGCCTTTCCGTGGGACCGAACTTGGAACTCGAGAAGTCAATCAGGTGCTTTTCTCCCTTGTTGCCGTACTGATATAGGACCGCACCCATCCCCTCCTCGCTTGCATGCGTTTGGAGATATAGTGGGCGCTGACAGTCGTAGCGGGCTAGGGTCTCGCATTGTGTGAACGCCTTCTTGGTCTCCTGGAACGCCCGGTCGGCTTCCATGGTCCAACTATACATTTTCTGTTGCGACAAGAGCACCGTCAATGGTTAGGTTATGGTTGCAAAATCTTTAATATGCTCGAGCAGCCAATTAATCAGCCCAAAGAACTTGCGCAACTGTTTGCGCTTGGCTGGTGTCTGGCATTCCTCCACATGATGCAGGTTTTCGGTGTTGGGTTCGATTTCCCGTTTGCTCACCAAGTGGTCCAGTATCTCTATGTCCGCTCTCCCTATGTGGCATTTCGATACCACACAGGTCAGCCCATTAATAGCCAGCCATTCCAGGACGAGCGACAGATGAATCAGGTGTCCTTCCCATGTATTGGGCCATATCAGTATGTTATCGAGATAGGCTAATGTGAAATCTCCCACCAGGCCACTTAGCACCTGCACCATCTTCGTCTGAAATGTCGCGGGTGCAGGCCGAATAGCATAGCACGAAATTGGTACTGGCTGCCATTAGGTGCCGTGAACATGGTTTTCTCCCAGTCATCCTGTCGCACCGGAACTTGCCAGTAACCACTGCACAAGTCTAGGGAGGTAAACACTTTCGCGCGACCAATTGTTGTCAGTGCATTTTACACACTGATGTGTATGGTGGGGCCAAATTTTCTGTGGCAAGGTTCTTGCGGTGTAGATCCACACGGAAGCACAACGTACCGTCGTTCTTGGCTGCTAGTGTGGTCTGGGAATTGTAATGGCTATTGGCCGGTTCAGTCACTCTGTCAGCTATAATTTTGTTTATCTGTTCTTTAATGATTTTAGCTTGGTGTGGCACATAACTTCTAGGCGGCGTGTAAATAGGTTTTTGGGTGGTTAGATCGATCCGGTGTTCCGTCACCTCAGTGTGCCTTAAGATATCGTTAACCACGATCACTTCCCTCCTCTCATCTAATGGGCACTGAAAAGCCTCTCTGTAGGCCAGGGGTGCGTCGTTCGAGATATCTTCTAGCTTAATTGCAGGGGCACAAACATTGGATTTGGCTTCTGTACTACATGCTGTTCTACACTCAATGGTGCCGACATGGATATGTCGCACCGCAGGCTCTATTACCATGTTCTGCTCCGTGAGTCAAGGTAGGCCCAGGATGGCATCTTCCCTTAACCCCCGTGTAACCAAAGCTGTCGTGGCGGTTTAAATGTCCCTTATGTGAACAACAATGGTGGCTCGACCTACTGCGTGGCATTCTGCACCTTCGGTAGCTAAGCGAACCTGCTGATATATTACTGAGATTGTTTTTGAATTTACAAATTCTGGACGAATGAAACTGTGTGAAGCTGCAGTGTTCACCAACTCATAGCAGTGGAGGTTGTTTATGGTACAAGAATTTTAATTGAAGGATGATGTTTGCTATGAATCTGCTGGAGGAGAGCATGTTGTGGTGTCTGGATGTTTAAGTTTACTCTGGGGTGCACGGTGACGTTTCCCGACTGGTTTTTGCCACTGTTGCCAACCTGCCTGGGTCTGCCAGGCGCATTAGGGCAATATTTGTGCCAGTGTGGCTGACTGCTGGGGTAAAATTTACAAGGGAAAGGTGTTGGCTTGCTGTAATCCTGCGAGCGGCATGATTTGTTGTCGGCATGCACATTACCCTTTGTATAGTCACTTGCCGGTTGCCTACAGCCTCGGCGTTGTTGACAGCGCCGATGTCGTGGGTCAGTGCGTACCTCCGCACCCATGCAGGGACGTGGGCGGTTGCAGCATGCCCCTGTCGAACACCGCGGCGGCCTGTATAAACACCTTCGGCTGGTAGGTCAGCAGTTGCACTAATGACTCACGGAATTCTGGGTGCACAGTTTCGGCAATGGCAGTGAGCACTTGACGCACATTGAAGTGTGGTTGGTACTTCCGTAGCACGTGGTACTTACGTGACACAAATGCTACAAGTGGCTCGTCACCCTGTGCATCCGGCGCCAGCTAGCTCTGTGCCTGGAGCGAAGTGAATGTTTCACCATAATGCGATACAAACAGTCCGCGAAATTCTCTCCATGGCATCCCGTACTGTGTCATGCCCAACCACAACTTACTGGCTTGACCCTTCAGCTGCCTCCCGATGAACTGAGGCCACTCCTCCTCATACTAGCCTTACCGGCGCAGTCGGCTCTCGCAGTCGGCCAGGAATTCCTCTGGGTCTTCGCTCGTCCTTTCGGCAAAGGTTGGTAACGTTTGGAATTGGGGTGGTGTTGACATGACCGGTCTGTTATCTGCGACCATCTCCGTCACGCACCACATCACTGGTGTGCTCCGGGCGCTCGTGAACATGGAAGTTAGGGACATGTTCTGGATCACTGTGACCATGGTTTGCAGTGTGGTGTTGTGCACTGGGTGCATGACTGTCAAGGAAAGTTCGTGAAAGTTCGTGAAAGTCCAGTGGTTCCTGAGAAGGTTGACGGGTAGCAGCAATGCAACCGAAGCACAAGAAGCCCATCCCGACTACTGTCTGACATTCCTCGGCGACGAGGCACTCCACATGTGTGGTCTTCCTGCAGATCTTGCACCACAACATTGTGACTGTTGCCTCACAGCAACGTGGACGTCTGAACTCGTGTACTTGTGCCTCATGTATGTGGGTGCACGTTCGGTAGCAACGACTTCACGTGGCATCTGTGGTTTGCCAGTTGTTCAGGCAGAGGCCCATAGCACTCATTAAACCCGTGGCCGATGGCTTCATACCCGCCGTGGTATGCCACGACACAGTAGTGCGTGCAGCGCGGGTGATCTGCTTTACATAAGGTTACCGACCTCCGCGTGGCAGTCTCACTTCTCGCGACGCGGTAGGGGAGGTAGCTCCTGCGATCGATACCTTGCAGAGGGGAAGCTGTCTGTGAGCGCTCACGCTGCCACCCCCTGGAAGAGCTAGGGTGTGGGAGGTGCATCCAGTAAAGTGAGTGCAAAATGGCCACCTTTGGGCACACTCTGGCCCTTCCATTTTAATGGCGACCGCAAGAGGTTTTGGTGCGCTCGGAGTCCGTACACACACTGCACTCGCGCGAAGATCTTGAAGCGCAAATTCCGTCCTTAAAACCCCACACAAGTTGGGCGACAAATTGACGTGGGCAGGGGTGGTGGTTATGTATTAACTTCGACCGGATAGCACCGGTAAAGTAAAGTCTGGTAGCGCCAGCCTGATATTAGAGAATGGGCACTCAGAATGAGAGACAAAGACTCTATTTTACAGGGCCATGAGGCCAACAGCCGTGGCATGGAAGTAACACTCCCCGTTCGTCATGGTTGATACTTACACAGGGGAATCTTTTGGCATTCCCCATGCCCATAGCACAGACAAAGCAGCAATGGGTAACACCATACACAACACCATGGGGAGGTGCGGGTTGAAGGATCCCGCGCCCTGAAGGCCGTGAAGCAGCAAGTCAATAAAATACGTACCTCAATGTTATCCGTATTTATTGTATAACACCATACTCTGTACACTATCCAATCATGGTGGTGCGCTAAGCGGACCCGGTGCTAGGCCCGACCGGTGGGCTACGATTTTTGTTTGCTTTTTTTGGTGGCCAGTGCCACGCAGAGTAGAACCTAATTTGTCTCACTGCAACCACACCCTTTCTGGGTAATGCAGGGAGAATAGGTTGCATTTTATATATATTATTTTTATTACTTAATGTCGTTTGCCATTTTCATTGCTGTGGTCATTTTATCCATGGAGCTAGCTTGTCATGATTTGATTAGTAATTTTCCTCTGTTTCATCTGGGTTCTCTGTTAGCCAGGAGTCAAACTCTTCAATTCTCTTTCCTACTTCCTTTGTAAATATCTTCATAGAGGCTGCTCCTTCTTTGGTTAACATCATATTTCTAACATCAATACCTTCAGCATCTGGGATATTGTGTTTTCTTTTCAGGTCGATTCTTATATCTTCTATTTTCGGGTAGTATTGTATAATGTGAATTACATCATCATTTACTTTACAGAATCTGCACAGGGGTGACTCAACTAAATTTAATCCAAGCAATTTCAATTTATATTTACCATGGCCTGTCATCAATTGCGACATGTAGTGGTCTGTCACAAACTATTGATGTTTTAGGCGTTCGTCTACATTAGGAAATATACAATGTGTAACTCTACCTTTTGTGGATTCGTCCCATCTTTCTTGCCATTTCCTTAATGTGTCTGTCCTTAAACTTGCAGAGCATCGATTGAAGTTGTTCTGTACGCCTTTGTACAAGCTGACAGTGCTGCTCTTTGTGTTCTCATTAGTACCCATCGAATATTTACTTGTGATGTCTTTGTATACCAGATCGAAGCACCATACATAGATATCCCCAAAAATACAGCATGGTACATTGCCATTAATGTCTTGCAGTCCAGGCCCCATGAAGCCCGAGAGACTGCCCTGAGTCGGTGAAACAGTGTCACTGATTTTTCCATTAAATGATGTATATGAGTCTGGAATCCAAGTTTTTCTTCGGGTATTACTCCTAGGTATTTGACATGGTGTTCCAAGCACAGTGATCTTCCCAGGAATCATATTGTGGGAGACATTTTCAGTTTTCCCTTCAATAGGAGAAGCTTTGTTTTCTCTGCACTGAAATTCAGTTTGATGTTCTTCGCCCACGAGGTGCTTTCCGTTAGTATTTTCTCTGCTGCTGCTTCAAGGTCTCGACGATTCCGCGCTAAAGTTATGGCAAGAGCATCATCTGCATATGCAAACATTTCACATTTGTCAGGGAGCTTAATGTTAAGAAGTCTATCAAACAGGATGTTCCACAGGAGTGGGCCTAAGACTGAGCCCTGTGGGCATCCTTTGGTATTTAGTTTCTCTACCTTCAGTGATGGTGTCTCGTAGTATGCCCACCTCTCTTTGAAGTAGTCTTTTGTTATTAGATATAGATTTTTGGGCAGTCTTTCATCTTTAGTTGCCATAGAATCTCTGGCCACCAGGCACTGTCAAATGCCCCACTTATGTCCAAGAATATTCCAAGGACATACATTTCTTTTGCATTTCTTACTTTGGTGGTCATCTCCAGCACTGTTTTCTCAGTTCCTTTTTTTTTTTTTCGGAAATCATCTTGTCGTTGGTGGAGTCCTCCTGTATTCTCTAGGAATGTTAAAAGTCGTCGATAGACTAGTTTCTCCATAACTTTGCCTAGCACTAGAAGAAGTGTCAAAGGTCGGTATGATTTTGGTTCTACAGGATCTTTTCCTTCTGCTTTACAAAGTACTCCTAATATCCCTACTTTCCAAGTGTTCGGGAAACTACGTTGTTGAAGTCCTGTGTTTGCAATGTCCTGATATCGGTCCTGATTCGTGGGAAGATTATTTTTATTATTTTCGATGTTAATCTGTCGTGGCCGGGTGCTTTCTTATTCTTGAGTTCCTTAATCACTTTATCAAGGTCAGTCTCTGTAAAATTTGCTGTATCCAGAGTCTCTAGAAACTCTTTCATCTTCTGTCTCCTTTCTTTATGTATATCTTCATCTTGTTCTTCGTCATCGTCTGGGAGCAATGTCTTCATCAGGTAGAAAATATTTTCTTGAATGTATGTTGTTTGTCTATTTGATATTCGTACACTTTGTATCATCTGATGAATTTTCATTTTATTTACCAATGTCTTGTATACGAGGCACCATGGTTCTTCATTTCCTCGTTTGGTCACTAGCTCAATCAATTGGCTATGCTGTATTCAAAAACACCACATGGGTGACTGATAAATTACGTTAAGTCCCTGGGCGGTTGAGTTGCAGGGGTCGAGGGGCACCTCCGGGCCAATGAAAACAAAATTAACGGTTTCGAGATTTAAATCTGAAGCTATTGATACACTATTGATTATTTATTTTATTTATTTATTTATTTTATTTCAAGCCTTCTAAATCACACAACAGATGTGCAAGGAGTTGTCAAATTGATAGAGTACATAATTTGTTTACAATAACACACAAACATGAAGTTGTTTACAAGTAAAATGAAGTATGTACAATGCTGAGAAACAGTAATAGATTGAAACCTAGAGGACATAAAAAAATATATATATAAGAAAAAAATACCTTGTACATAATACAATTTGCTAATAACTAAACAAGGTAATATAACAAAAACATATGAAAAAGTATTTATGGTTCACAATCTTAAGTCCATTATATAAACTCCAGGAAAAAAGTACATAAACAAATCAGGATAGGTAGACCTGCAATCAGGTAATGCCAGAAGTTATATTATGGTGCATAAGTATTCATCCAATCTGTAATATACCTAATTAATGAGGAAATTTTTCAATTTCTTTTTGAAGTTTAACAAATTATCCTTTTTCTGTATGGTTTTTAAGTGTACTGGTAGATTATTAATTAGTTTACTTGCCATAGCATATGGGCATGTCTCATATTTTTTAGTTCTGTGGGAAACTGAGTGTATAGCTGTTTTTGTCGAGTATTATGAGAGTGTATATCTTGGTTTGTAATTAAGGATAAGTTTTTTAGACCGAATATAATTGAGTGATATATGTATAAACTAGGCAAGGTAAGAATTCTTAGGTTTTGAAAATGGGGTTTACATGAAGAGGGTATTTTTATGTTAGCTATTATGTGTATAATTTTCTTTTGCATTTTGAATACATTTATCCAGTTCTCTGATGCACCCCAAAAAATTATGCCATAGGTTAGAATAGAATTCACATTTGCAAAGTAAAGAGTAAGAACAGTTTCAGTAGAGCATGTTTTTTTACCGAGTACAAGGCAAAACATAGAGAACTTAGTTTTTTCGACAGAGCTAGGGTATGACATTTCCAATTCAAGTTACAGTCAATAATTAGCCCTAAAAGTTTTGTGTTGCTGACTAAAGGCAGTTCATTATTGTTGCTAACTGTGGTGACAGGTTCAATTATTGCTCCATTGGTTCGGTAGCACTTTAAGTTGAAAAGAATTTGGGAGGAATTACTTACATTTAATGTTAGTTTATTGAGTCTGAACCATGACTTCATCTCCCTGAGTGTGCGATTTATGTTTTCTTGAAGTTCATTTATGCAGCTGTTTGATAGTAAGACTGAGGTATCATCTGCAAACATTATCGTTGAACCTGATTTTATGTGGGATGGGAAATCATTTATAAATATTAAGAACAATATTGGTCCCAAGATAGAACCTTGAGGTACACCTGTTTTTACAAAACGTGTGTGAGATTTGTACTCTATTAAATAGTTACTATCATTAAATTGTTGAAGACAAACCTGTTGAGTTCTGTTTGTGAGATAGGATCTAAACATCTTAAGGGCAGTGCCTTTGATACCGTATTTGTCCATTTTTTGTAGTAAGAGATCATGGTCCACACAATAAAAAGCCTTAAACAGATCTAAGAAAATTCCTGCGACCAATTTTTGTTGTCTAGCTCACTCCCTGTAGTATTTACAAAATGGTACAGGGCTTGTTCAGTAGATTTTTTTGGTTGAAAGCCAAATTGATTGTGTGACAGGATCCTGTTAGTTAGCAGATAGTTGAGTAGTTGATTGTAAATAACTTTTTCCAGGATCTTAGGGAATACTGGTAGAATTGAGATGGGTCGGTAGTTTCCTATGTCAAATTCATTACCTTTTTTATGTATTGGTGTCACTTTGGTTGATTTTAGTCGTTCTGGGAAGATACCTAGCGCTAAGCATTTGTTGAATATATCTGTAATAGGGTATTTAATACTGTGAACACAGTATTTTATTATTTTAATAGGGATTTCATCCAGACCTACAGAGTTTTTTTTTTTTTTTTAGTTTTTTAATGATGTCTACTAGTGAATTCATATCAACAAATTCAAATTACTGCATCATATGGGAGGTTGTGTTGGGTATATCATGCAGTTGATTTTTATGATTTTTCGGTTGTAGTTTATTTCCAATAGTAGCAAAGTATTCATTGAAATATTGAGTAATTTCTTGGGTGTTACTAATTATAGTTCCATTAATTTCCAGAGAGATGTTTTGTCTTTGAACATTAGTTTTTGTTTCACTTCTGATGATTTTCCACATGGCCTTTGACATATTTTTAGTAAGATTAATTATATTATCGTGTTTCATTTTTTTTGCAGTTGTAAGGGTTTTATTACAGATTTTTTTATAGTTCTTGTATTTCATTAAATCATCTACATTCTTACTTTTATCAGAGATCATTTTGAGTACTCTTAAATGTTTAAGAGATTATACAAAGTCATGAAGGACCAGGAATGATTTGTGTCCGACCGCCTCGTTCCGCCGATTAGCGCCAACTGGCGATTTCTTCCCATGTTGATGACCTCCTCTGGCCGAGCGCGGGAAGCAACTGCCGAAACAAAAATTACACTATAAAACACAGGGGCGAAGGTCCAGAACACTTGAAAAACACGAATTTGTTGATTAGTGTCCCAAATTTGATTTGTGGGAAAGTTTTTATGATTTTCATTTACTCCTAGATTTACTATATTTTTAAGTAGCACAAAAGAAAACTGACAACGTTAAAATGGTTTAAGGAATTAATTAGACAAACAAAACACTGCTGATAAAATTTGAAATTTAATTAAAGAAAAGCACTTGCAAAAATAACATAAAAAGAGTGAATTTTTGTAAGTATAAACCTAAATTACACAGTTTTCATTTGGGTTTAGACGTATCTCGTATTCTCCTAATCATTCCCTTTGTTTAACATCTGTAGAAGAGCAGGTGCAATACTTTTACTAATGAGTGACTTATGATATTTTTGTGCAAAGAACCATTTACAGATTATTATGAAAAAATGAAATGAGCAGCAAATGACTCAAATGAACAGATATTTACATCCGTCCACACTGTGACGGTGTCAACTTGACATCAGCGGCAGTTAACGTTTCTGGTTAGGACGCAGTATTTTTCCCGAGTGGAAATTTCCATGGACATACTTTCGCCTAGTGCATAACTATAGTTTAGTGGAGGTTACCTGGTAGTTGTGTGCGATGGCATGGATTCCCATGATGTTTTGTGAACAGACTTGAAATGTTACGTTAAACTTTAATAACTCCGCACCGCACCTTCACAAATTCCGACGTCCGTCCTGGTTCCCTGCCAGTAGAAAACAGAGTGCGCAGCTTTTATCCTGTGAGACAACTGAGACCCTTCTGTGACCAAACCATGGTCACAGAAAAGCGACAGCAGTAACACTGGACATAACACCACTCCCCTGGTCTTTCCCTTAGTTCTCCACACTATTAATGACCTAAGAAGTGTAAACAAAGCTAGATCTTTTGATGAACCTTTCTGGTATGTGTTCCTAACTTCAGTTTTGAAATCATTTATTTCACCCTTAATACTTGAAAGGATGAAAAATAGGATTTGTGACAGGTTTCAACATTCTGGGGAAACTATGAAAGAATTTGTTATGGGTACCATGAGAATGGTAGAGGTATTGGGACTTCCCTGTGAGGAAGAATATCTCACAACATTAATGTTTAACAACCTGTTGCCTGAAAAT
>PNEQ01073475.1:0-17334 GCA_003012365.1 Medauroidea extradentata | reverse complement strand
AACACACGGCGATCTCGACGCACTGTATTAGGCAAGCCAGGTTTCCCAAACACTAGGCGACGCCCCCTCATTATAACTAGTGCCCCACGAAGCATCTCGGGATCACATTAGACATATGCTGACGCCGAAAAACGTGTATAAACGTATTTAAGAAGTTACGGAAGTTAAGTTTACGGTTACGTTACGTTTATGCCAACATAAAACCACAATTCTGCACAACAAACAAATTTAGAAAAAGAAAGGGATAGGGTGGGTAGGCCAAGTACCTTACAGATTCTAAAGATTTCTTTTCAAATTTTTTAACCCATTTTATTTCTTATACATAAAATCCTCATAGTCCCTGTGAAACAAATGAAAGTACATGAACTAGGTTACATAAATAAAACTCACATATAGGCCTATTTGTATGTTTAGAAAAACAAGATCTGTGCAGTTTGATTTAATTTATATAACTTACTACACCTTGGAGGTTAGGTTGGTTTTGTTTGGCAACCTTATTTTGTGCATAATTGTATTATCACATTTGGTTATCAGCAGTATTTACCGGTACTAATGTAGTGATTGTGAATAAAAATTTACCGGTAAATAGGAACTTTTGGTTGTTATGAAATCGATCAATAGGGACTACAGTAGTTTTCCAAGATCCGTTTCTCTTTCAAGTTTTTGTTTTCGGCTTCTGCGAGTCATGCCGTACTTTGAAAAAAATCAATATTTTTTGACTTTGCCGACGCACATTTTAAAATATTAGTGAATTAGAAAGTGATTTACAATTAACGACGGAACAGTTTTACTACATATTCGCTGCCGTTTATTACCGTTGCAGTGTTTACAAACATAGTTTATATTTTGAGACGTCATAGGTATGGTACGTTCAGTTGGGAAAGTCCACGCACGAGACAAACATTAAAAATAGCAGACTGTGAAACTAGTAGCGCTGGGACGTTCCACTTTCATTCTAGTGGAATATTTTGGTACTAACTACAATCCATTCTTGCGGCAACCATTTTGTTCAAGTAGTGTCGTACTTCCGACTTGAACGTAGTTAACATCTCTGGTCCAGAAACATAAACAAAACATTGGGATGCAACGGTTATGCGATGATTTGTAATTTTTTCTTTTGCGAATATAGGCGTTAGTAGCTGTACAGCATGGTTAATAGGTATTTATTTTGATACTGAATGTAATGCAACGTAATTGTATAAACAATTACGACAACGATCACTGACGAACAAGTTTATTTTATAGTTCACGCTTACCAATGGAATTAAGAATTGCATTTTCGTGTGCTATATTAGCGACAATAATATCAGAAACCTCAAATAGTTTGTCGTTCATACACAAAATCACTGTGAGACGAAAATATGTTCTCAGGGATGTTTTTTTATAAGAATCGGTCATATCGATTCTAAAACCAGGGATTCGGTTCGATTTCGTTTCCAGTGGAATCGATGGAATCAATAGATTCTGGAATCGGAATCGACCCATCACTATTTTAGACATATAGTTTATTTATAAAAATGTTTTTAAGGATGTTATAAGTAGCGCCCCTTGTTTTTTGCGAAAAGAATTTTACCTCACTGTGTTTCGGTGCCTTAAGTGTACATATTTCAACATGTTAGTTGTATTATACAAGACTAACATGTCAGGCCAGGAGAACCGGACTATCTTGCCGACTTTGCCGACACTAGTTACATTTTTTAAAGTAGACTATTGATGTCTGAAGCTGGGGAAACTAATACACGTAGAAAACTGTCACAAGATGATTTACTAAAAAAGTCAGTTTACAAAAGGGCGTAAATTAAGTACTGTTTTGCCACGGCGTAGCTCGGTTCACGAGACTAAACAGAACTCGTAGACATCGTCGTTAACGAGTTAGGTTAAAAAAAAGCACACAATAAATTTACACGTGGCAAATACACACGAAGAGGGAGGCCGTAGCCTCCCGCACTCAAATGGCCTACAGACGCGAGTGGAAAATAATTTAGAAGATTATCGTAGGCAGTCTGGAATAAAGTAAAAGAAAGATAAGGCCCGGGTGCTACTCGTGTGTTAAATTGCCACTCCACCATTATTTCATCAATGTTGAAGGGCCAAAGCCCCGTCACGTCCATCCTTCTCGAAGTCACGACTTTTTATTACACAATTTAGGGTGGCGAGAAAGTAAGCCTTGGACACGGGGAATTCCCCGAAGGCTGAGACTTCTGGCGGTAGGCTCTCAAAGCTCCAAATGCAAATGATGAAACTCGAGAATGCCCCACGCCGTTGGCCACCAGCCTCCGCACCCCCCTTGCCCAAAAGAGAACCTAGAAAAATTCCAACTGTGCAGTACCTCGGGACAATGACACATGCAAGGCTAACCTTGAAAGTTCACAGTGCCCTTGGAAGACACAACCCGAACCCTCCATACTTTAATCGCCACCCCCTTCCCCTGATTCCAAAAGAGAGAATATCAAAATACAAAGCAATCTCGTGCTGCTTAAAGAAACTAAAACCAGATAAATTACAGAACATTCTTTCAACACAACAAAACTATCAAATTTTGAAAAATAATGTGGAATTTAATACTATCTCTATTTAAGTTCCTAAACCGAGCCACACACCACAACAAGGAAATAATACACCTCTCTCAATGCCACAATGTGTTCAAAAACCATGAATACCGCATTTCTGTTAAAATAAGCCGCCCTCGAATATAAGCACCACTGTTAATAATTGATACATAAAACTGAAAAAACTCCAATATGTATAAGCCTTGGCAAAAAAATCCTAGGAACTAAAACTTAGACTAGGTCCTTTTTCAAATACCTATCTCAGCATAAAATACACAAGCGGATTCCTCCCACGCACTGGTTCCCTGAAAGCTTTTCTTGTCGAAGCTGCTTTTTGTAGTTTGTTCATGTCCGCAACCCAACGTCGCACATTAGACGCATTTTATTTTATTTATTTTTTATTTTATTTATTTATACACTACAAGATTCAGCTCTAGGCCGGTTTACAACTTGAAGTGTTTAACCTTATACATAAATACACATTAATACAACGAGAAGTTCATTTAAAAAAGAATTAGTAATAAAATTAAAGAATTGCGGAAAAAAATTTTTTTTTACAGTCACATAATTTGGAGAAAAAGTGCCAATACTATCACTTGCACTATAATAATTCTAACTTCAACATAACAAATTTGTGTACTATAATCTAACGTAAAGTTCAATTAACAAATAACCAATTTATCTTTGTTCTAATTATTTCTATAATGAAACTATTTGCTGCATCAATGGAACACTTTCTTCCTGCTTTACGATTGCACGTTTGCAAAGCACAACAAGCTACAGTAATTTTAAATTGTGCACTGTAACTTCTACGGTTTCCTTCACTACACAATGCTCTGGTTTCTACTCTATCACACATTTTCAAACTGGTATACATAACTGAAAAATTTTACAGCTGTGCTATCATTACATGGAAATTCTACAACGGAAGTGATTACAGTGCTACTAACCGTAGAAAACTGCATCAAAAATAGGGTGGTAAAATCAAAACTGCTTTTTTACAAAATAATTTTACTGTGCATGTAAATTGATAATTTCAACAAATATATTGTAGATAAATTTCCCGTAAGTGTTATATAAACATCTCTAACAAATAAATAAATAAATGAACAACCATAAAAACCATAAAACCTTAACCACATGCAGCACAGGCTGTTCTAAGTACTGTAGGTACGTTCAACCAATCCTACGCGCCACTTCTTGTACGTTTAACCAATAAACTGCTCCCATTAGCAGCTGCTGTTCTAACTGAATACCCTGCCCTCACGTATATAGCGGTCATCTTGTGAAACCTTAACAGCACACCGCAAGCTGTTCTTTTCACTTGCCAGCACCAGTGCAGTTCCTATATGTAACTTTCAAGCATAAAATCTGTAAAAGGCTATTAAATGCAGCAATTTAAAAGAAGTTTAGTTTCATTAATTGCTATTAATTATATTTCTCACAGTTAATTAAAGCAGTAAAGTATCTGGAAGTATTTACAACCATTGAGGAAGACATGCTGAAAACAGAAGTGTCGCTGTTCATTGGTATGTGCCTGTGTTTACAGTGGCAGCGTAATCCAATTGTAAGATGAGTAAGTTTCATCGAAATGCAAAAAAAAAATACAGTAAAATCTCAAAGTGAACATGGGGAGGAAAAAAAAAAACCTAGCAAACTATGTTGTTTACACTGAAACTTCTTTAAACTGAACACATTTCACATTACTTTAATTTCAGAGGGGTATTTTAATTTATACTTTAAAGTGAGAAATTCTTTATACTGAAGCTTTTAATAATGAAATTTTACTTTAGTTATGATGCACATGTCTTTGCACAAAGCATTTACTAAATGTAATGTGTACTAAATTATTTTCTTAGGATATACAGCGATAATTTTATTGCAGAGCATGATGGCTTCTACCGGTAGTGGCGTGCTGGTAAACACATTTTGTAAGTTTCACAATTTTTATTGAAAAAATTTATTTTCGTAGACATTGGAAAAAGGGGGGTTTATACAAACATCATTACAAATTACAAAAATTTGGGTCCTTTCAGGTTTGCATTAATGAGGTTTGACAGTATGTTTGGTGGACATCAGTGCACATGTCATACCTGAGTAAGAATCTGATAGATGTATGGTGACATCAATCCCTTTTGGTGTCTTTCACTGGCTGTACGCATCACCTCTGGAGAGACATTAGGTAACAAATGTTTTGATGACTGTGAAGCATCCTCAGCAGATTTTGAGCCCTGTAATTAGACAAACACCAACATTTGTTACTAAAACATTAGACTTTGAAAAAGTTTTTTTACAGCCAAATGCATTTGTCGGTTGGCCAAGAGCATGTACAGACATGCCACTGTGCGAGTTTTTAACAAACAAACCGTGAAATGACAGGGTGGGAAACAAGTTGACATGTCTGCTTCTGAGTAGGTAGGGTAAATATTTTACCATACTGTGGTTAACTGAAAACAGAACTTAAGGAAATAGGAGAACAATTAAAATATGGTACCCTATTATTTAATGACTGGTTAGTGAACAGATAGATCACTAATGCATCTGCACTTTCATCTACGTTAGATTAGAATAGTACTCACGTAAAGTACTACTGTATACAATACTTTCATTAAAAACCAACAAAGGCTGTGCGAGTAATATTTACAAAAAAGTACAAGATGACAAAAATAAACTAGTGCTGAGGAAGTTCTCTACAAACACACAAATGATCGCAGAGACTAACATCATGGCTCCGTGTGACTCTAAAAACATAAAATTACGTAGTGCTGTGCAAATCAGGATCACGAGTGCTAATATTACCAATATTTTACCACACAGGAGCATTGGCCGATACCAAGTAAAACTACATAAACTGAGCCAATACCAACAAAAGTCATTTATTTCATGTACACTAAATGAAAAATTGTATGCTAGAACCAATGTCATGGTAAATAACACCAACAACAAATTATCTTCACTCACTGAGTAAACTGCAAAGGACAAATGAATTAATCCAGCAACACAAATGCACACATTCAGGTATGTTATTGAAAGTTATTCACTCTTAAGTGTATCTTCATGTATCGTCAAATTAAAGCATCAATTCTATTTCGTAAAAATTTGTACAACGTATACTATTCACCCAAAAATAAGACCACCCTGAATGAAAGACGACACTCTTATCCCGAGAACAAGTTTCAGGAAAACGAAAAATATCAGCATCTTGGCTTCCTTCCTTTTATGTTGATGCAGGGATTCAAAAAAAATACAAACAAATTTGTTTACCATTTCATTTTACAAATTTAGAAATGGAAAATTAAGGTTGAATCCATATAACTTATGTACACTTTACTAAATACTTTAATTAGTAATGTTTAAGGGAAGCAATCATGAGTAAGGCCATCTACACACTATCAATGCGTGAGAAGTAATGACTACAGGGATGTCCACTAAAGTTTACAAAAACATTTCCCAGCATATTAAAAATATTTTTCCGTACATTTTCATTTGAATTTTCCTGTAAACAAACAAAACTGTTTACATAACAATATATAATTCTTAAACTTACAGAAAACTCATACACAGGCCCCAACTAGAAAAGTTAAAAGAAACTAACCCTTTTACTTTCCACCAGCTTCTCTCACTCCACTTTACTCCAACTTTATCTTGTGGTCCTTCCTTCCCTTTGCTACATGAAACCAGTGCACTCCTCCCCATAGTATCAACAGCAAAAATTTTGGCACATACACTTGCATTTGGCTATATATAAATTGTTGGGTTCAGGCTTCAACCTAATGAACTCTTGCTCCCACAGGTAATTATATTTTATCTTGCCTCGTCACACACGCATCATGATTATATCAATAGCCTACTTACCTTACGAACACATAATATTATCATCCAAGCTACATCATAGGAAAATTGGCGCACAGGGCCTACAATTTAATAATAATTATTCACCAAACACTATATAGACGATTAGTCACTTTTCAAATCAACGAAAATAGTAGGCCAATTCTGAAAATCGTTGGCGGCATCGCAAAAATATAATGGCGAGCAAAAAGTTTTGCAATAAAGTTAAAACGATACTGACACTCAACGACTGGAGCTATCATGAAACATGATTTTGGTATAAACAGATTCTCATAATGAAAACATAAGCGCTATAACAACACAAAATTTTTATGTCTGTATAGCATTTTTGTTCTGCATGCTATGCTACAATGTTACCAATATTTGCGTGTTCGTATCGAGCAGCGAAAATACAAGTACCACATACCAAATATGTAATGCGCTTAATACAATCGTACAAACTAGTGTTAAAATCTGTGCAAAAGTGTGTAAGAGAATTCTCACGGATATTGCAACTCTGGTACCGTAACTTTACGTCGTCATTCACACAAACTTTTCACACAACCACCATATCATATAACCTTTTTTGTTGTCCTCATACCATGCAATTTACCGTTCGCTGATTAATATTAATGAGATATGGGCGTATAAAGTTTTGGACAAATTTCCAGATTTCATTACGCTTGGAGCCTTTGGACATCGTATGAAATTCCAGTACACAACAACTACTTTCCCGTACATTCCCGTGTACAAAAATATATCCGTACATATCCCGTACATCCCATATTTTCCCGTCGGGTGGACACCCTGGACTAACACTATCAAGCCGTCTATCTTTCCTTCTCTCCCCTGCCCACTCCAACAAAATACTGGAAATTCCCATTAAAAAGGTTTTAAAAAATAACAATGAAAAATTAATTAAAAATTTGCGAGACAATGAAAAAGTAATAATTAAATACAAACTGTGGTGGTCATCGCAGCCTGTAGGCAGACGCGCTCGTGCAACAAACTGACTGATTACTGCTAGCTAAAAACACTTTTAATTCGAGCATTTTTTTAGCACTGGATAAACATTTACCATGATAAATGTGTTGTAGAAAGCATGTGTATATAATATAACTACATATTTTTTATAAATATGCTGGTATACTACGGGACGTAACAGAAAGTAATCACACTGGAAACCACTGCATTCTATCGGTAATAGAATTAATAGAGCACGCTGTACTGCAGCACATTCTAACGGAGACATGCAAAATGTGAATCAGTTCCTATGCTGCCCACAGCTACGTTGTGGAGACTGGGTACCTAGATGTTCGTTTACTCGCCAGCTGTCAGGGTGACTATCTAGGTGCACGTTTGTTACGCAACACAGCATCGCTCAGCCACGTGGCGAATGCTCATCACAAAGTCACTCCCGCAGCCAAAGTTTTCAACTAATTTTTGTTTCTCGATGGATGGTTTAAGATTATCTACGGGAAATTAAGTATATACTGCGCAAGTGATAGTATTATTAATAAACTTACATTACAATTAATATTCAATTTTCTCTACTTATACATATTTGTTATTTTTTGAAGGTTCCTAAAAATCTTTCGATAAATCTCTGGTTCTATTATTCCAAAGTTCGTCAAATCTGGGCTCTACTGTACTGAAATTTTCGTGCCACATAGTGAAAACAAGAACTGAACTGCAGTACTACGGCATGTGTCTCAAAATACAGTAAAATACTAGTTTATACGTAATCATTGTGATAGCATGTTTGTAAATAACTGGAAAAAAATGCCAAAAATAAACTATTGGCTCTCGAAGCATGAGAGATCGGTCATAGGCTTTTTCGGCACACGTAAAATACTTAAGTCATTTTTAAAAATCATAACATATGACGCATTATTTATAAAAGCGTAATTATGTGCGAAAATTCGTAACTATTACGATTAATGCACGGTTAGTGTAAATATCCCCTGTGATCAAGAAACCATATTCACATTGCCAGCGTTTTGATAATATAAACGTGCATGTTCAAAAAATTAGTTCTTTAGAAATCTCATGTGAAAAAATAATTTTAAATGACCGCCATTATGAAAATATAAACACAGTACATAAAAGTCAAATCAACTGTACTACAGTAAAATCTCTCTATAACGACCCCTCACGGTTCCCGAGATTAGGGTCCTTATAGAGAGGTGGTCGTTATAAGATTTTGGACCCATTTGGAACCTCTATATGTCAAAATAGGCCGTTTTCGCATTAAGCCCATGTTCAGTCATCTTGGGCAATAATAAATCTTGCATTTAAACTTAGCTATAAACAAAATTTATGACCAGGCGTCTTTTAGAGAAATGGCGATAGTGTATTCTACTCTCTGGGAATTTTCTTTAACGCCATGAACGCTTAGAAAGTCATGCGCTGTGAGGTTACGTGCCGTGTTGCCGCCTGCTTGTTATCGGCCAGCCGATCGGTGGGCCTGGATAGACAATGATGGGGGGGTGTGGGGGAGTGTCGTAGATGGCTGCGCGCACATGCACAGATCAATACCACAGCCACAGCAGCTGTCCTCTTCAGCGCATTAGCCTGCTCTGCCTTGAGACCGACTGAAAGATAACCGCGGGCGTGCACTGTGATGTAACGTTATCGCTAGGTTAAAATATTAACGTTACATGTCAATGTGTAAAATATTAATGTTACATGTCAATGTGTAAAATATTAACGTTACATGTCAATGTGTAAAATATTAACGTTACATGTCAATGTGTAAAATATTTTGTTCAGGACAAAGAAAATTTAGCACATGGCACCCACTCTACTAAAAGTGTACTATTAATTAGTTAAAAGTGTACTATTAATTAGTTAAAAGTGTACTATTAATTAGTTAAAAGTGTACTATTAATTAGTTAAAAGTGTACTATTAATTAGTTAACAGCAGAGTCGTGGCAGTTGTACAAGCAAACGTTTAATTTTATTGAAGAGTACACAAGGGAAAAAAATCATTAAAAAAAACTACAAGTACACTAGTAACAAACTTAACAGATATAATATCCAACAAATGTGATAAATTAGGCAGATCATTTGTTTACTATTATCACTGCGTTGACGGGACACTAAACAAACATACAATACAAGAAAGTCTGACATTAAAGGGCCGATAGTAAACAATGTCGGGCTGCCGAACTCCTGCGCAATCTCCGACTTCGGCTTCTGTGTTGATTCCACTTCCTAATAATCGTAACCAAATCGAAAGCCAAAAAAACTGCGTGGGTCGTCAATAATCGTTCACAATCTCAAAACAAATGAATTACCAAATTGAAATCATGAAAATCAAAGCGTAATAAGCAGTCATAAATCGGGGGGGAAAAAAAAAACGAGAGAAATCCAAAAGTTGCGCAGTAAAGTCGTTATAATAGAGCAAACAGAGAGCGTGTAGCGTATCTAAAACCAAGCGAGAGAACACTGGTACGTGAACAAAGGGTGGAGAGAATGCAGAGCGTGTCAGATATTCATGTGAGGGGAAAGGAAGATAAAGAGTACCGTTACTACTTGAAGGATGTTTGCCACCTCTTTCTGCTCTTCACTGTATTTTAATAATTTTATATATTTCTCTTCATATGACGTGCAGGCAATTAAACACATAATTTTGTGTAAATATGGCGTTCAGTGCAAATTGTTTGAATGTACAGCTTGTTCATCAAGAATGTGGACTTACGAAAGTGTGAAAAAGTGAATTACTCAGTGGAACACTCTCGAGTGCTAATTCATAAAAAGGGATCCCCAAAAACAAGTATAGACGCTCACAAAACAATAGCGAATAAATTATTTTAAAAGACTCTCCAGCACAAAGAGTGAACAAATCTTAAGTGTAGAATCTGTACACTATTGCAAACATAGTAATTTCTAGTAAATTCTTCTTGTATATAGTTCAACCCCAACATTATAATTTAATTTATTGTATTGTCGGTCACAACTGCCAAAATTGAAACTTCAAATCACTTGTACTAGTATGTAAGATTAACTTTCCAATACTGCTAATAATTTTCAAACATTTTATTTGTAATAATAGACAAGTTCTTGTACATCTAATCTAGTCACCATTATTTTTGTAAATTATGTATGTTGTTATTTTCATGTATATATTTTTCATCCTCTAAATGTGCATAAAATGAGTTTAAATAGTAGTGATAGCACACAAATATTTTCAAGTAGATTTCGTTAGAAAAAAAAAAAAAGGTAACAACACGCCATAGTATCCACATTTGTCACCATGCATTCAAGCATACCCTATATCCTACCTACAACCACTTCCTGTCTTGGCCAGATACCCTACAGTTTACCGACGCTGTCCAACCCTTCGCCAGTGCCGGAGATGTCTAACTATACCATGGCCAACCCCCACCAACTCGTCACCCTCTGTGTTCTCGCCGCTATGCTACATTCTACCCAGTCACCCACCGACAATCTATGGACCATCCAACCAAGAAGATGAACTTCTTCAACGCTACTTCTACTACGACTACTTATCACTTCTCCTTATTTCCTATATAGAACATTTAGTTTCACTCGCCGCCACCTGTCATGCGTTTCGTCTGACATACAGGGTGGACTTCTTAACACTGTACCAATCTGTATTGTTTTTACATCCACGATCCACCGTCTCACTCGACGAGAAAGGGACTTATCGTACAATGTTATTTTGGGGGTGATGTTACGGTGTCGCAATCCCGCGTCGTCGGTGGCGTCGCGGAAGAGTAGGAAGACGATTGCACAACCCCGCGGCGTCGGTGGCGTTGCAGGACGGCAGTAGGTGGGTGCTGGGTAATCAACAAGTCACCAAACAGTGGCGGATTGCGGCAACAGTGGTATCCCAGGAATCCCGATGACTCGAGGAATTAAGTGGGTCTTAAAACTTACCCAACACCTTACAAACTCCTGGATTCAGCATGGATTGCTCCGCCTCTGGGCATAGCTGGGAGCCAATCAGAGGGGAGGATTTTAACGGCCTGGTGGGGGTGCAAAGAATGGTATAGACATCGAGCTAGCTACCGGGGAGAGTTGGAGATGGAGAAGAGAGTCGACGAGAGAGTCTTCTGCTCGGGCGGCGACCGCACCTGGGGACTATGGGTTCGAGTCTGGGTGCGACCCTCTGACTAGAGAACTAGCTCCAACGGCGGCACGAGCGGTGAGTTCCTGTTGGTTTAAGGAACGAGAGTGATCCTTTACCTATCTCCTGTCTTGCCTTACCCTAACCCTTCCACTCGCCTCTTTCTGTATTGCTGTATTTCCTTGTTCTCTATTCTAATAAACTCTTGTTACCTTTCACCTCTGGCTTATTTATCTTCCCCTTCCCAGGCTAAACTTTGTAACAATAGCTACTGAAACATTTGCAATGTCAATTTGAATCAATGTAAAACGGTAATAGTTAATTAAGGACATGACATACTGTACATAAATTTTTCCTTCAAGGTGGTTGTTACCATCTTCTCTTCATTTACACAATGGATGGAACACAACTGCAGCAGGATCGTACAGCTACAACTCACCTTGTTCCACGAAGCATCTGGTGTGAGACGACTCGGTGAGGTCGCACTTGAGCTACTGCTGGAACTTGATGAGCTAATCAGAAGGTTTGATACGTGATTGGATCCATTTACAGTTGGAGCAGTCTTGTTATCTATAAACCAAGATAGAGCCAACTTTCTTTACATTGAATATATATTTGTTAGATTAGACACACATACAATAAGTAACATAAAAATTACAAAACATTTATTCCAAAGTTTACACGTACGGGTCATTCTAAATTGTATCGTTCAGAGCATAGAGTAGGGGTGGCACAATGGTAACAATCTGGGACATTCAGAAGATCCAGGAATCTATTTCTGGCTCCGGCCAGGCTGAGCACTGTTTTTCATAGTTTCCCAAAGTCACTCCTGTCAAATGCTGGGATGGTTCCTTAGCACAGGCCATGAACAACTACATTCCTAGTTCTAGCTGTCGACGAGATTATAGTTTAAAATTCAGGCACTTTTTTAACATGGCAAAATTTATGTTCTGCAGATATTAACAAGCATAAAAAAGCTAGGCGTAGGCACCCCACAACTTTGTTGTAACTTTTGTTTTAAGTGTAACGATAAAGAATAATAAGGAATCTTAATAGTAGTGCATGGCATAAATCACATTTTCCCAAAAAATATAACCATTCTACTAAATAGATAATTGTACCGTAAATAGCATAAATAAAATAAAATTTATAACAATAATATAAGGTCAAATATACATAAATAAATGAACAAAAACAGCCCTGTTAAGATTTATATTAATAAAATTCCTAATAGGGAATAAAAGTATCAACAGATTGAAATATTAATAGAGGTTGGAAGATCAATCTGGATAGAAACCAACCTCATTTGTGATAAAGTGAGCATATTTGAAGACCACCTATTTAACAATAATAATGAAAAACTATTATTCATTGCGACCTCAGATGGACACTTTAATTGGATTGTTACTTAGGTACAGTGGCGGCCGGTCGACTACACACGTTCGGTGCCCTGAATGTAATCTCCATCCCTCTCCCGCTAAATCACTATACTTCCTTTCCCTACTTTTCATATTGAAAAAAAAAATGCAATGCGTTACACGAAAACCAGTAATATTATATTATAAATCTCAGAAAAATAATCAATTTAAATTTTGCTGTAAAAACTTCCTACTTAAAGAATTCAGTATAGTTTTGTATTAATTGAAAATTTAAAATTACTCTGTCTTCTGTGAAACAAAATATTTAACAATATTCTCACTTAAGAGTACGTTTGATCATCTATTATAAGATGCCGGACTTGTAATTTCTATTTTCAGCCAGTTTGTATCTATCCACTGCATGTTAGCAAAAACACTGTCACGTGTTTTTAACATATTTGACCTTGCATTTTTTCCCATCAATTCATTTAGACACCAACGCATAGAGCCATTTTCCATTTCTTTACAGCAGTCTACTGATTACGAACATGTGCTTGATCGAACAAAATGGTTGTTAAATTATATACAGGAATGCGTATGTTGTTCACACTGAACATTCAGCTATTATTAACTACTGTGTTTTGCTGAATGTACGCCATTACTAGCAAATGTTCAGTCACCCGCGATTGATAGAAGGCTCCCTTACAACACATGCAATGCTGTAAGAAGTAATGTAGTATTTCATATTATAACATTGCAAGTATTTTAGTTTTATTAATGTGTTTATGCTGGTATGGCCGGGTGGCTGCCAGGTACACTGCGCAGAAGAGAGCTAGCTTGGCATGGATCGCCATTGATTTTGATGGCTTGTCGATGACTGACCTGTCGACTGGAGCAAGGCTGTGGTATTTATCAATCGCGATGGGGCTAAACACGCCACCAGCAATGTGTGAGTTTGGGTGTACCACACAAAAGAAAACTTACCAACGTAGGCATTTGTTTCGGCCTGTCGGTGTGATAAGTTTCAGTGGTTCTTAGTTTTGTTTCTGATAACAGTATCCAGATGTAAACATAAATATAAATTTCATCATCTCAACATTTCAAAATGATTGCTACCAATATGCGAGGGTGAGCCTCTAGTGAGTTACCCAAAACTGGTACAACAATTCATTGTACACTACTATTATGAACTCTGATAATACTGGTTTTCCATTGTAGTATGTTTATTTGTAACTAAAAAAAGTAAGTAGGTATCTGGGTATTTAACTTAAGAAACCTAAATAACAATTCTCAAAGTATTAGAGCAGATACGTATTAATAAAACATCAACATGTCTATAGACATGCAGTTTTTACAAAGAAATATGACCCTATGTTTCTACATATGCAACCCATAAAATGTATTCAATTCTCATGACTGCCATACCGTGTTAAAGTAACTCCAGACTGCAACTCGTTATGAGACCTGTAACATACATTAAAAAAACTGCAAACTTAGAACTATACATAGTATTCATTGATAAAACTGCCAAAAGTATTTGTTTTTGGTATTTGGGAGTGATGGGCTATTGAATTTTTTAATTCCTAAAAATCACTTCCTAAGAAACTGACAGCACAATTAACGTGTTTGGAAGGAAAATATTTTTTAGTGGCAATGTCTCGTAAATCATATGCACCCCACAACTTTGTTGTAATTTTTGTTTTGTAAAAATGTGTGACCTATGCACACAGAAATACAGAATACAGTAAATAATGTACATTGTGACGCGGCTGCTGCTGTTGCTTCATCAGATGTTTGTTGGTGAGGTTAAACTGCTAAACTGCCTCCGATTGCTCCGTGCTAATTTGTAACGTTTATTTACAAATAATCTGGACTTGGAACATTTATAAAATAAAGAGTTAGGTTGAGAGATAATTAAGTTTATATCCCCACCAGTCGGTACGTTTCAAGTTATTATGAATCACAACTCACGTAATCAGGCAAGTTTCTGTTTACTAAAGAAACACTAACATTTTTTTGTATCCTTGTTTACAACTGCTCACACCATACTGAGCACACATAAAACCACATTCTTGAAATGATAAGATAAAATGGCATAAGATCAGCTGCCATGTCCAATTTGACCTTTTAACTGAAAATGTTGCAAACAACACCCAGAATGAAACCATTAATTTCTCAAACAAAATGGAGAGCACAATCCTGACTAACCTACGATATCCACCACCATAACTTTACTACTAAGTAAAAAAAAAAAGTATCTAGTGGTACTTATATGCCCATCGGCCACACCACCATTCCCAGGGCCAGCCTCACTGCACCCTCACGGCATCCACATGTATTATCTCCCCTGCCATCGCTGCATAACTGTAACTACATTGTATTCAAAGACACACCAACTGTTAGGTTTGTGCAGCTACTGCTTACCGACAACCACTTTTGACTCCTGACCGACTGGTAACTTACAGGATGAACTTGGTAGCTAGGGGCATGCCTCTGCGGAGTGACTACATGACCCAAGGGTTAGAAAACATACAAACAAGCTTTAAAAAGGTCTTTAAAAGGGCTACAAAAGTTTATAACCATCACATCAGAAAAACAACTCAAATAAAATTAATACAGTGATCCTTTAGTTTGAAGTCTTTCAGTTTAGTGATTCACTTTAACAACTGTATTTTTTTGTCACACCTTAAGTTCCAAACATACTTGATAAATAGTAACAGGTCGATTCCGATTTCAGAATCAATCAATTCCATCAATTCCACTGGAATTGAAATTGATTGATTCCGATTTCAAAATCAATCGATTCCGTCAATTCCACTGGAATTGAAATTGTACCGAAGCCCTGGCTTTGGAATCAATATGACAGTTTCTTTGAAAAAAAAAAATTATTAATATCATAGTAATCCCTGACAACATACTTTAGTCTCGCAGGTATTACTAATTGACTAGAGTTATTTTGTGTACAAACGGCACACTATGAGGTTTTTGATAATATTGTCGCTAATATAGCGCATGAAAATGCAATTCTTAATTCCATTGGTAAATGTCAACTATAAAATAAAAACTTTTTCGTCAATGATCGTCGTCATATTTCTTTAGGCAATTACGTTGCATTACATTCAGAATAAAAATAAATACTTATACACCATGATGGGCCGCTACCGACGCTTATATCCCTAAAAATAAAAACTACTAATACTGTATTCATTGCGTAATCGTCGCACCGCAATGTTTTGTTTAAGTTTCTGGACCACAGATGTTTGCTATGTTCAAGTCCAAAATACAAAATTACTAGAACAAAACGACTGCAGCAAGAATGGATTATAGTTAGTACCAAGATATTCCACTGGGATGAAAATAAAACACCACAGCACTACTAGTTTAACAGTCCACCATCTTTAGCGTGTCTCGCACGAGGACTTTCCCAACTGAACGTAGCATATCTAAGAAGTCTAAAAAAAATTTACACGAAGTTTGTAAACACAGCAACGATAATAAACAGTAGCGAATATGTAATAAAATTGTTCCGTCATTATTGTAAATCACTTTCTAATTCACAAATATTTTAAAATATAAGTCAGCACATCAAATAAAAAATTAATTGATTTCCTTAAAGTACAACTCGCAGAATCCGAAAACAAAAACTTCAAGAGAACCGAACTTTGAAAACGAATGTATTGATCGGTTTTATAAGAACCATAAGAGCCTATTTACAGGTAAAATTTTTATTCACAATCTTTATTACGTAAGTACTGATAAATACTGCAGATTACGAAATGTGTTCCCACTAAATGTGCATATTTAATTATGAACAAAATTAGGTTACCAAAGTAAACCAACCTAACCTTATATAAATTTAGTCAAACTGCACAGATCTTGTTTTTCTGCATGTACAAATAGGCATATATGTGTGTTTTATGTATGTAACCTGGTTCATTTCTTTAAATGGACTATAAGGGTTTTATGTATAAGAAAATAAAATGAGTTAAAAAAAAAATTAAAAGAAAGCCTTAGAATCGGACTTAGAATCAAAGAATCGAATCCCAATTTTAAGAATAGATGTTGGAATCTGAATCTGCGTATTTTAGAAATTGACACAACACTAGTTATAATCACTCAGTTTAAGACTCCAATTTAAGGACAATATTTTTCAGTCCCACGAGAGTCCTAAATCGATAGATTACTGTATATTAATTTGGCGACAAATAATACCAACAGCCAGAACTACATTCGCAGAACAAAATCTAAAGCAACAGTGTAAAATGGCTGATCAATGTGTGTCGATAACATCAGTGAAGATAGAATTCCATGAAGCAAATAATTTGACCACACCATCGGCGTAAAGTATCCTACAGCCTGGAGAAGACTGCAATACCAGAAATTACTCAATTAACCAGAATGTTAATAAATGATTAAAAACTGCCTAAAACTTAAATATAAGAAAAAAATTATATATATATATATATATATATATATATATATATATATATATATATATATA
>PNEQ01073473.1:0-17336 GCA_003012365.1 Medauroidea extradentata | reverse complement strand
ACGATATAAATCCAATAAAATTGACATGTAAAATTCTATGCTTTTCTCTTGCTTTAAAGTTAAATTTAAAATTAAAAAGAAAATTTTAATGTAAATTTCTCTACTCGCATCCCCAATTAATAGGTTGGATCCCGCCGTATACATCCTTATACCTGGTTAATTTGGACTACTTAATTTGTTATTACAAAAAAAAAAAACAATTAAGACAAAAAAAATTGAAATTACAGTATGATAAGAGGCCAAGTTAAGTGCTACGTGCCAGTGCACGTCACATCATGAAATAATTCCACATTTTGACAGTTCACTTCTGAGAAGTGTGTCTGTAAACAGGATTGTGGAGACAGTGCTTTTCCAGGAAGCCAGGTAGGTTTAAAGCTCCAAACAATGGAACAGCCAGGCAAATTTTTCAGAAGAGAAATGTCAAAATATGGAATTATTTCATGAGACAGACTGTACACAATAAATATGACACAGAACAATGACCTTTTATCTTCATTCAGAACATTGACACTTCTACATCCGAACCTCTGTACAGTAATTACATACTCTGAGACACAATCACATAACCGTTATTAAAATAGTATTAACAAAAATGGAACTGACCATACCACTATGAAGCCTACTTCACAAAGGAAATCACATGGAAATACATCAACTGGTACCCAACTAAAGTATGTAAATGGGATTGTGAATCTTCAAAAAACCTTACCTTACATACAGGAATTGGAATATTTTTGGAAGTCATTCACAAAGATGAACATTACAAACCCGCCTTCCTATATACCGTAAAACATCTCTACTTCAACCACTCACGGTCCAAAGAATGAGGCTGCAATAGAGGGGCGATTGTATAAAACACATTAAAAAATCTCTATTATGACCCCTCATAGTTCCCGAGAATAAGGTCACAAAAGAGAGGTGGTCTCAAATACATGGTGTCGTAATGGAGAGGTTTTACTATACTGTGGAAACACACCATGTAATGAACCCAAATGGACTAAGTCCACGTAGTCCGTGGTCCAATTTTTTTATTTATCTGTACTTAGAAAAGACCACATACATACATTGAAAAATCTACATGTATCTAAAATTGTTTTCAGTCCCCTGACAACAATTAGAAAATAAATTATAACAACAGCCCTATACAGCTAGCGTTCGATGCCGCGTTTGAGGCATAGAAACAGGAAAGCGACAGATTGGTTCATATATCAACAAACAACCATGTCACATTTACAAAAGGGCCATGAAAACTGCATGCAATGTTTTCGTCGTTGGCTTTTTCTTGTGGAACTTTACTATTTTATTTATGGAAATTGTATACACAGTAAAGTCCAGCACTTACTTCTGTATTTTTGTTTCATGAATACAGTTGGTATTTTTTACATCACAGCAGGCTGAAAAAGCTCTTTTTACCATTTTGGGGTGCCCCAAAACCATGCCTCTAAGCATGATATCTAGTCAGAAAACAAAAATACAGACGCATGGTTTTAAATGTGTTCTTTTTGCACATGAAGATATTAAATACATGTTTAGTAATATATATATTTTAATTTCTCAAAACATGCTGCAACATAATTCATGTGCCAGTTGTACAGGGCTTTTTAACTCTTAATAACTTGTCACTGGGAAACATAAAATTTCAACACTGCTTCTTCCTATGACCTATAAATTCTCAACAATTTTAACTACAAAGAAGATGGGTATTACTTCAATCATGATACAATTTAAGAAACAGAATTACACTTTCATTATTTTACATGCACCAGAAATGCTAGTTGAATCAGGGCTCAAGCAGTTTCGGTAACAATTGCAGATGCAAACCAATATAAAATTTAAAATATATATGTACCAGTGATACACATGGGTACTCCATCACAAGTTGTTTACTGTAAAGTGAACACTTTTTAAGGACCTGTAAAGATTTATTTTCAATTAATTTCTTAGCTTCCACAATTTTTAATACCTACAGACACTGTCACTTTACTAATAAACAGAGTGCATACTTCGAATTTATCTCAAAAGTTAATTCTTAAAGTCACGCCGAACTCTTATTCATTACTTGGCGCCTGTTTGGACTGTCTTAAAAATTAAAGGTTATACACTGGTTTAAGAATAGTGTTTATAAGCTACAAAAGCTTACATATTATGCATCGTCGGGAACTATAATACCACATGTATTTTATAAATAAAAAGGGTGAGCATCAATTATTATACGTGCACCTCCTGACAAATAGTTGTGGTGATTTGAAAAATATCATAGTGTAATTGGCCTCTCACTCCAATTTACTTTCCGTTCCGACACGACATATATTGTACACCCACACTAGACACTCGATTTTGCAAACCCTAAATTTAACGAAGGCAGAGACATTACAAACAAACTCTCAGGAACCTTAAAAAAAAAAACCAATATGATGGGTGACTGGCGAACACAGTACACGGTAGACTTACCTACTGTCGATTCTGAGCAACTGTGTACTTGATTTACAGGCACAATTTTATAGGGTTATTTTTATGTGAATTTGGTTTTTAAAATAATCTACTACATACTTATTTTGTGTTATTTCACTACTAACACGACTTGCTTCTGGTAATGTGAAAAAATTCTAAATTTCAAGCCTTTGTTTATTTTTCATTTATTTGTAAAAATACATGTGATGACTGAAGCCTCAGAAATTATGACTACAGTACATATGCCGATTGTAAAAACTGCAACTTTTTTTCATATTATACAAAGTTATAAGGTTAGGCACTGGTGTAACATATTCTGATTTCAAACTTCTTTATTTACACCATTATTTTTTTATAGATATTAAAATACAGTGTTGGACGTTTTACTTTGCCTTCCATTTGGGATGTAATTCTTGACCTTAATTAAAATGTATTTACATGAGTTTATAATAAAATCAAAACAACCGAAGATTCAAACAACCGAGTCATTATTGCGTTGTTTTTGTGGTCGTACAATTTTAGTACCATAATGTGAAAAAAAAAAAAAAAGTGTACAACATGCGAAACCTTGGCACACCAGCACGCGCAGCTGTTCACATTCTGCAACTTTAATGTCCTCTTGGTGGGTTTAATCTGACACTGCGCGAGCGCAAGGATTGATAGGCGCAACTCGTTGGGGCTAAGAGTACCTGGGCAACGTGCATGCGTACCTGGGCAGCATGCATGCGTACCTGGGCAGCGTGCATGCGTACCTGGGCGGTGTGCATACGTGTGCATGTGTGCATGTGCGTGAGTGCATGTGTGCGTGTGAATGTGTGCATGCGCGTGTGTGTGTGGTTGTGTCACTCTCTCTCGAGTGTGAGTGTCAAGAATTTTAGGCGGCGGTGTGAATGCAGGCACCGCGACGTAATTTAAAGTTCTGCTGTGGGAGAGTCAAGTTTACTGTTGCCACATTTTTTAACAAAATTATTGTCTGTACTCTTTGAGTACGCCGCAAAGCCTAGCTGCATGTTAAATCACATGTACGTTTTAAATGTGTGCCTTGCAGTGTGACAATGTGGGTAACCGTTGGTTACCAGTTAAAGGAGCCTATTAGTATGTTGTGCAAAGGAGGTGTTCTTACCTGGGCTAGGCGACTAAGGACAGCCAGCGTTTTGGTGTTTTTGTGAACAAGTGTAATTTGTGCCATGAATCTACTTGGCATTGTCTCTCATCCATCTTATTTAATTACAAAGTAGTACGTTATTTTAAGGGAATTTAGGTTCATTTTAACAGGTAAGTATGCACTGGTTCCAATGATACCCAACAAGTATGGGTGCAACCATTTGCTAAGTCAAAACGGGCCAAAAACTCTGCCACGTCATCTAAGTATGGCTATCAATCGCTGGACCGCCTAAAACAATGTCCTGCCCGCGCGGCAAGAGTGCATGCGCCAGCAGTCACCATGATTACACTGCAGGCCACTGCAGACTAATGGATCGCCGCTCTAAAATTGAGTTTCATCATTCAAACCTTGAAGAATTTGGTGTTGTTAAAACTATTCCCACAGCAGGCATATACGATCTCGGACTGCATCAAAATTTTAGATAAAATCTGACCCAGTTTTGGAGATACTGTACAGTACAATTGATGTTGCTATTCTGCCTGATACAAATTAACGTGGTGGGTTTGTTTAGTTTCCTAGATGTTTTGTTATGTTTATCAAAATGTTAACTCTGCAGTCTGCGCGCCTTACCCGCGGTTTCCAGCAACGGTGATAGCAAATATTAATAAAATATTTATAAAAATTATTTTAAAAATGCTGAAGCAGATTCCCGTGCACCACGTCTCTCTAGCCACCCTACGCATTATTTGTTCATCCAGAACACTGTATGTTTTATTTGTTTATTTTTACAGAGATCTGAATGAGTTTTGGCCTTTCCCGTGCATTTAAACAATATGTACTCGCACAAATATAAATTTATTTACGAAATGTTGCCACAGGTTAGGTGTATTTTGTTAGTACATATTACATTTTCGTTAATATGGGTACGACTTTTAGTGTAACGAATGAAAATATAAATTGTGCAAAGCTTAACAAAAAGGAACAAACAAAAAACTTGGTAGGGAAATTTATTTAAAATACGTTTTTAAGCCATGGCGATAAAAATAGAAGTGTACAAATGTGGCAGTGCTGGTATGCTACGATACAAAAAAAAATAGTCAACAAAAATAAAACTGAGATGTAGATTTTGGAGTTGACAGGAGCGGCCAGCATGTAAGCGCATCTGCCGCTCCTGAACGGTAATCATGCGTGACTTTCGTAGGCGACAGTGTCACAGTAGCGGCCACATTGGGTCGATAGACTCCGGCAACGGAGCCGCGAAGGTCACTTTTACGCACTTAGAAAATGTTACATTATTAATTAAACAACAAAAACAAATTCTAAATATATACTGTAAAACAGGGATTGTAACCTATTCCAAAAGAAATAAAATAGCGTAAGCCGGTCATCTAATACAGCGAAAAACTATGTATGTACTGTATTAAAATCCAGAATCGTAATCTAAAGCCATAATTCAAAATTGTAATCAATAAATAACACCAGAAAAGCAAGCTGTACATGAAACTATACATGTTGAAAGCACAATTAACTAGGTCACAATTATATATTTAGAACAATGCACACTTGCGTTTTGGGAGGGAAGCGAGGTGTACAGGTAGAAACATGACTCACGTAGTCACATGACAGTGCCAGCGGGCTGGCATGGCCAGGGGGGAGGGGCGGCGACACGACTGGTCGGTGTGAGGGTTGGAGGTAATCTATACATCTGGCTATCAAAATAACAAATACCTACACGCTTCACAAGGTCACATACATCGCCGCAAGCCTGCTTCACATGGTCACGAATCTCGCTGCAAGCCTGCTTCACACGACTCTCCATACATGTTTCTACTCATAAAATTCACATTTTTCATGGAATATTTTTGCGATTTTTTGACGGCTCCTCAACAAGACTTCGTTATAACCGTGTTTTCGCTATTTCCGTGTTCGCTATGACTGGATTCTACTGTACTTTCAAAACCTATTAACCGTTACAACCACATCCATGGTTACCACTGTTGGGATTTCAGCTGTGATTGTTAATATTCCCTTAGTTGTTCGTGTTGATGCAGATATGCACATAATATGGGAAAATATGTAATACTTATAGAATGTTAAACATGTAAAGAATGGAATAATTAATGGCATTGAAATTATAAGGGAAAAATAATTTCCTTCACTGTGGATATAACTGTGAATTTCGTTGCACAGGCATGTGCATTTGACATATGCAAAAGAACAGCCAATTTCTGAGACATCACTGATTCTAGTTTTTTTTTTTTTTGTTTAAAAAACTTGTGTTGCAGTGTTATTTTATTTTACTATGGATTACCACCAAATCTTAACCTTACTCCTTATATATTGGTACACATCGTTGTCTATGGCGTCTCACCAAGTATGTTTGTTTGGTTATGTTCCGAATTCTGATGTAACGGTTTTACTGGATGAGATTTTGAAAATATCATTATAAATTGAAAAAAAATTTCACACGGTATTTGTAGGAGCCAAAATATTTAATACATACGTGACATTCAGTATTTTCAGGGATAAGCTTAAATTCAAGACAAAAAATTTTTTTCAAGTAACTGTAACAGGGTCATCTTAAATTCAGGGCCGTCTTCCATTTGGGAAAATATGGTACATTTCTTATTTTCCCACAAAAAGCTACGAAAACCAGGGCCCGACTAGCGGCACTACGTAGAAAAAATTTAATTTTTAAATTTGATGACGTGGTGGGAGGCAAAACTGGCCCCTATCTATTTTACAAAAAGGCAACAATTTTATGAATGTGAAGAATGGAACCATCAGTGTAGTATACATCCTTCTCACATATTACTTGTCGACGAAAAGGACACCTAGCCTGTCATTCTTAACTGTCTCATGAGTCATGACTAATCTAAATCGCTAAAGCTTAAGGTAGCTGTAAGCTCCTCTTTGCTACTCACCCTCCACCTTTTACATTCCTTTAATAACGGTGATTTTACTGGAAGGTAGACAGCTCAAAGTGTCACATACCTGAGAAAAATTCTGCAGAAGCATGGACGAAACAAGGAAGAGGTGAAATTAGTAAGAATGCAACAGGAGGATGTTTTTTATTGTGCTAATTAAGGACCTGCTATGAAAAACAGAAGTGGGATTGAAGTGGTATTGGTATGCCAAGAGAATGGAAAATGAGAAGTTACCAAAAAGCATGTTGGAATTAAAGTACAGTAGAACCCCGATTTAACGAAATGACATGGGACCCGAAAATGTTTACTCTAAATTGGTGTTTCGTTAAAATCCGACTCACACCCTCCCCCCACCCCCTCCCAAACCAAAAAAAAGTTAAATCCTCGGGCATGATCAGTCGGAATTTAACGTAATTTTAAAAAAGTATATTGGCTCAAAACAATAACAAAACACATTTACCGCAATTGGTAAGCCACAGCAGTGAAAAGAAAAAAAATCAGCAAAAAAACTTCCAGTGGAATGCTCAGCGAGCGTGCGCGTGGTGAGTTAGGCCATCCTTGCATGCGCCTTCAACACGAGAAGTGATGACTAACACCGCCGAGCTGTTAATATTTCCGTCTCTCTCCGGCCCACTCAAACCAACAAAATTAAGGAAAATCCCATGAAAAATAGTAAAAAAAAATTTTAACAAGAACTTAAATAAAAGTTTGCGAGACAACTGTAAAATAATAATTAAATATGCGCTGCAGTGGCGGCGACCATTGTAGCTTGTATGCAGCAGCGCTCGTGAAACAAACTCGTGTTGGTCTGCTCGCTAAAAATGCTTCGCACTCGAGCGTTGTTTTTAGCATCGGAAAAACAAATTATTATGTTTACAGTAATAAATTCGATGTAAAAAGTCTGCATAAATAATATTACAAGTTATTTTATAAACTCGCTTGTTGTATCACGGGACGCAAGTGTAAATAATCACACTGCGCACCACTGCATTCTATCGGTAATAGAATTAATCCATAGAGCACGCGGCACTGCAGAGCATTCTAATGGAGATGCGAAGCACTATCTGTGAATTAGTTCTTGTGCTGTCCACTGCCGCGCTGTGGAGACTGGGTACCTAGATGCTCGTTCACTCGCCAGCCGCCAGGATGAGGATCTAGGTGCGCACTTGTTATGCAACACAGCGTTGCTCGCTCAGTCACGCTCGCGCGTATCTCAAAATCACTCCTGCGTCCAAAGTTTTCAATGAATTTTAACTTATTTTTTTCTTTTCTTTCTCAACAGATGGTTTAGCTTTTCTACAGAGAAATAAGTATATACAGCGATCGGTGCTAGTATTTTTAAAGGACTTAATTTACAATTAATATTCAATTTTATCAATGTCAGTTACTTATTTAATACCTATATTTTTTTTTGTTATTTTTTGAAGGTTCCTAAAAATCCTTTCATTAAATCGCTGTTTTCGTTATTTCCGAGTTTGTTAAATCGGGGCTCTATTGTACCTGAGTAATAGGCCAGAAGACAGAAGATGATTTAAGAAGATTTGGGAAAAGCAAGTAATTCAGCAAATGTTGGGGGAAAAATAAAACGAAAGCCAAAGGAAGAGGCAATTTACCAGACTGACTAGACCATAGGTTTTAAACAGTCAAATAAAACATTACATGACTATAGAAGTATAACAAAGTGTTTTGTAATTCTGAATGCCGTGGAAATCTCAAAACAACAATTTTAATTAATAAATAAATTTTACTTGACACACTAATATTGTAAAAAAAAATTTAAGACTATGGTGGAAAAACAATTGTTTCAAATATTGTACAACATACCTCATCTTCATCTGAAAAACCACCACCATGGAATGCCCCAGTGGCATCAAAACTACCACTTTCACTGGGGTTTTCTGTTGCCCTAAAACAATGGACACTGGGTAAATTAACTACACATACATTGGTGACTATAAGTGCTAATATACATCTAAAATAGTGCTGAGCCGATATCCATATTAACTATGTCAATATTAACATTATCGGAAACAACTGAACAGATAATTATTTCCAGTTGACACAAAGTACAAACTATGTCAATGTTTCAATTAATTTTTGCACTACTGAAGGAAAAAGTGAAATCACCTATTCTTCCACTTAGTTACATTTTGCTATAAGAATGTGATTTTCTTCAGCTTTCATTTACATAGCATTAAAAAATTATACAAATTGCAAATGCAAATTATGCTGCAGAAGTTGTAGCCTTCACACTGTTTACGTTACATGTTGCTACATTAACCAAAAAAATCTGCATACTTGCTGCACAGGTAACAATCATGTGCGAGAGAAACTTCATAATGAAACTACGTATTCAAACACTGATACAGGAGCATAATGAACACTGACCAAAGCAAGATGAGCATCGAGAGAAACAACATGGCAACAATTTGAACAGTACAGTCACTAACAAACACTAGCAATTTATAAATGAGCAATTATACCTGTATAAACCACCTATTTGACATCTTTGGAAGTGGATGAACCTTCCTAAGATGTACACATTCAGCCATGTGACAAGACACTTGTCAGTCACTATACTTGCAAGTTAAAACATTTATAAATGTTACCAATTAAAATGTTAATTCATTAATGTATAAAAAACTAGTGCAATACCAAACACAATTTTTCAATGTAACACAAGTTAATCATACCACGGTACTCAAAGAAAAATAATCACTAAGCCATACCTGTATTCTTTATTCCTGTAGTACGTACAGTATTTGTACATAGACTTCTAAAATAATTAACCTCAAAAATAATACAGTAGAATCCTGTATTTTATGAGGCCATTCTCAGCAGCCATCAATCATAACAGGTACTGCGAAAAAAATCTAAAAATTACAAAAGAAAATTGGGATAGTGCCAATTAAGATGGCCATCTGCCCAGAGCGCTAAGTGTTGTGCAGTGTGTCGCCCATTACCAGATTATTCTAACACTGTTCTACACACACATAAGTGATATCTGCTTAGGAATGTATCATTGAAAAACAGTACACATGTGTACACCCATCTCAGTTTCACCAGTATCATTCAAGTACTACTGTATATATTTTCTAGTGGCCAAAAACACAGAAAAAGGGTGTCTGCGGTGCTTTATGAGCATGGAAATCTTGGTCCACAATCTTTTAAAGAGTATAGGCATGTACAATATACCTTTATCCTTAATATTACACCACCACTAAATGCCTCGTAGAGGCGAGTTGTCAGCGAGAAGACAGCAAGCAAGTTCAGTGAATTGCACCTAAGAGGCTAGGGTGAAGTGTTATATGAATGCTGTCTCATCCTTACCGCCTTTGTATTTCAAGGCCTCAAATGCGTAAAAGACGTCAATCCAGGCAGCTACCTTAAAAATATGTTCACAAGTTCATAGCAATAAAATGCATACTTTGCAATGGTCCTACTTGTAACTGAAAGGGCTATTAAATAAAAAAAAAATTAAACAAGCAAGAATCTATCAAAAACTGTGGACGTCATGACTTGAAATGTACATGCCACAACAGTAGGTAGACCACTCACGTGACACACAGTACTAAAATATATTATAATATACAGTTGAGGAACACATTTACAACATCAGCTACTACAACAATGCAACTACAACAGTATTCTCGATCCCCATCAAAAATTGCTTTAGAATGATGCTTACCTAAATACTCAAAATACCTTTACTGATATTATTATTTTCCTTATTCGACCCCAAGAACGGTAAAATGTGTTTACGCTTCACTATCTATATACTATATCGACCCATCTGAACTTTTAGATTTCTAAGAGACTTTTCTTTATGGTTGATTCTTACTCAAATAACCTGAAAAGTAATTTCACAAATTTTTTAAGTTTGCCACATAAGGAGATGAAATGACGTGAAATGTGTTTTCAATGAATTGACGGTATATCTCAAACATCTCAAACTGCAATTGTCATGATTTTGACATTAACGAAGTACCAGCAAAATAGTCCAAAATATAATTAAGGATGGTTCAAAATTCAGTCTCTTGGGAGGTGAAAAGACCTGGAATGCGTTATAGATAAATCCTTGATATCTACCAAACCATTCAAGATATTAAGTTTATTTTCACTACTGAATGATGATTACATACACGGCTGCGGAAATATAACATTTATCTAAATTCAATATTTTGGTACGGAAGAGGGGTGATATGATTTTTTGACGAATCGTCAATTTAGTTTTGAGCGAATCGGCAATCTTCAATATTTCCACTTCAATTGTATGCTTATATAAATGTCTAGGATCTGAATAGAAAATTTTTCAAAATCCGCTATAAAGACAATTGTTGCCCCAATGAATCCCACTGTATCTCCATCTTAGTTCCCGTGCTGTCTGGCACCCCGCACCGTTTCGACTCGTTAGTAGGTACCTAGGTCCTAGATATCATTCCTCTGCCACTACCAAGTCATGAGGCAGGATCTAGAACAACACTTGTTATGCACCAGAGACTATATATGCTAAAATATGGTATTTGCCGCTCGCTGCTAACATTTATAAAAAGTTTTAAAAGGCATAAATTTCTGCAGAAAAAATCTGCACACACACACACACACACACACACACACATATGCACAAACATGCAAATGCACAAATGCAAGAGCGTGCGCAAGCGCACACACACACACACACTCATTCTTGCACATATAATTATGTAACAAAACGTTGGACGAAATTGAGATGGAACTTACAAATAACAAAGGAGTCAGTTGGTCCAAATGAACAGCTACAGTACCGTATTTTTCCGCATATAATGCAACCTCGCATATAGTGCGAATGGCAATTTGAAACTCTGAAATCGGAAAATAAAATTGCATGGCCGTATAATGCGATACAGTGAATGCTGTGCGCCGAGGCTTGGGTCGTGCCGGTAGGTAGTGTAGTAGCCGGCAAACAAGCTGCGGCACGAAAGACGATCTAGAGCAGAGTATGTGAGCCAACGATGGGGAAGGGGAGGCGGAAAGCAGCGGAGGGAGGGAATGATGCAGAACAGTAACGATAAACAAGAGGATGGGAAGCGAGTCGAGAGAAGGAGGGGGCGGTTGGAATGCAGACACTGTGACGTCAGTGTTGTTGTTGCCACCGTTACTAGACCTACGCTACGCTAGTCGCCCACATCTGCTTAGCTGGCGTCAGGACTGGTTTTGCATGTATTGCACCAAGTCAACGTGGTTATAATGGAAGCACGCACGTTGAGTTGCGTATAGCCTAGTAGGTAATGCCATGCTTTGTAGGTTCTACAGATTGGAGATTAATTTTATTTAATGTAAATTAATAACAAAAAATCTGTTTCTCCATAAACATTACAAAACACGACACAACAAAATACTAGTTATCATCAACGATGCCACAAAAATTCAACCCATAGACGGCAGCGAACCGCAACATGACTTACAGCCATATTGTCTTGTTCACAACTGGTTCTTCTGCTTCCTGTGCAGTCGTGCCAACTCTAGCACCTAGTAAACAGTTAAATGTGCGCACCAAGCTCGTGCGCGGGAAATACAAACACTGAGGTCCAAAGTCAGAACACTAATAGTATGTACACAAGTCTGAGGACACATTAACAACACTGAAAATTTGGACACCACATAGGCTTTATACAAAAATATTCAGTCCAAACAAAATCAGCCCTCAGTTTAGTTGCAAATTATTTTGGTTTTACTATCTTAAATGAACTTTTCATTAACAAAACAATTACCTTAAACTTCAATTATGATTTCCACAAAAATGTTGGTTAACAAAACTAGGCAATTTTAAGTCTTTCATTTTATTTCTCTTAAAGTCCGTAAGTCCCTGTTTAAATTAAAAGTTCAAACAAATGAATGCGTCAGTATTTCAAAAAACACAAAATTAATGCGTCAATAATAAAAACAATGGGATTCTTAAATATAAAAACTAAACAAACGAACATTACTCTGGTTAATAACTAAAACCACGCACTTGTCATTTGCCACTATCGGAACCACTTTCAGAACTGCTACTCCCGGCCTCAGTATCAGACGCACCACTAAGATAATCTTCAGAGCCGCCCGTAGCATTTGAGATACAGCATTTGATGAATGCCCTTTGTATTACGGCATTATCAACTGAGTCTTATGCTGCCTTTACCCATGCAACTGACTGAGAAGCCTGACTGTTGCAATTAGAGTGCACCTGCATTCACGGAAAAGACGTGCGCCCGGGCTGGACGATCCAAAAATAACAACCTCCCCTCCCAGTCAGGCACCATCACCTCCCACCCCTTCCGCCGCCTTGCTTTACGGAAGCGACATATCAGTTGACATGGTACAAGCCATGACACCGTGTCGCACAAAAACGGCATATAGGCAGACCCCGGGGTTATTTTCTCTTTTGCGCACCATAATAATGTGATCCCGCATATAATGCGAATAGTGGTTTAGGACCATTGAAATCGGCAAAAAATTATCGCATTATACACGGAAAAATACGGTATTCCAAAGTACGTATAGTGCTACTAAAGCCAGCACTAAAAATACACAGAGGAGACAAGTTGTGCATGTTATATTTACTTGAGAAACAGAGTTAAAACAGGTGCTCTCATGGTCAAGTCAGGTATGTATGCACATATATTTCCATGTATAACTCTATTTGTCTATAGTGGTCACGGTAGTGTGGTATAGTTTGTTTTTGTAGTAAAAATGTGGAATAAATTAAGTGCCAGATAGAAAATTCTTTGCTGCAAAGATCTGGCATCCCATGTCTTAGTAAAGCTGAAAATGATAAGAATGAGTGAGTGAATGAGTGAGATTTTGGTCAGTGCTGGTGAGGTGTAACACGATATGAGCAAGAAGGCGCTGGTGAGGAGTCACATGACGTGAGCATGGAAACGGAAGATCCCAGAAGGAACCTGCCGACCAACGGCATCATTCAGCACAATTCCCACATGCGTAAATCTGGGGACCGACCCTGCAGGGAATTGACCCCGGATTGCCTTGGTGGGAGGCACAAACTAACCAAGTCCCTAGAAAATAATAAAATAATGAATCATCTTGGTAAATGTTCAAGGAAAATGTTTGTGAAAGGAAATATTCCACTAGAGATACCGAACAATCCACATTTAAAACATTTCTTGAACAAATTTATAGAATGTAAGTAGTCTACTACAAAGTAGTAAAAAGTAGTATTTATGTTACATTTAATAAATTACAAGAGAGCTTTTGTCTGCAAAAAACTTAAGCATGCTGTCAAAATGTTAACTAGTAACATGAATATTTCTTAAATTTATATTTTAAAAAAACAGCTCAGTGGTACTTAGCTATTCCTTCTTGAAATGCAGAGGTTTTATTGAAAAGGCTCATAAATTGCATCCTACGTTTTATACACCAGTCAGATAACCTAAAATATGTTTCAGTCCTTGCAAATTTTTTGTGCAATTTTAAGATAAAAAGTTTCTGTGAAAACACTGAAATGAAAACACTGCTTCTTACTTTTGAAAGTACATTCCACTTTTTGCCTTTTCAAAACAACGCTGCTTTCCAGTCCCTATCAATCATCCACCTTGTGAATGGTTATACAGTTAGACTACCTAGCAACCCTATATTAGACTTCATTCTACATTACCATACAATCAGTTGTATTTTTATTTATAAACTTCGTATCAAATGTCGTGGGATTGTTTTGACGACACTAGTACCGAAGTAATACAAACAAGTGAAATTAATACTGCAAATATATCCGTTTACTTCTTCTAATGCTGGTGAATTATTTACATATGGGCATTGTGCTGGCTACTAATGTGTGCCCAGTGGATGTGTGGCTACTAATGTGTGCCCAGTGGATGTGCATGAGTATGTTAAGATTTGTTTTTATGACAACGGGAGATTGTAGCTACTAATTTCGCGCTTAGTTTAGATCTGATGACTTCTATTCATAGATGTAAATCATAATTTTATTACCTATTACATTGTCTGGCTTTCAGAAAAAAATAACCGACTTTGCACTTGTGAGATGGCACACGGAGCTAGGTTTTCTCTTTTTTTTTTTTACAAGGGTCGGTCATATCTACCGTTCAGAGGTCTGCTGTTAATCAGAAGGCTTTTGCCTTCATTTTCATTAAATGCTATGGAGGTGAAACTACGTGCTTGAAAGAAAACAGTCAATGCTTGAATTTCTCATTTTTTTGGGACAAGGATCGGTTATGTCTACTGTTCAGAGGTACGCTTTTAATCGTAAGACATCTGGCTATTGATGTAAATTATATTTTAATTATTACAGCAGAGCACCTACTTAAACTCAGGAATTATGAAAACAGCAGTATAATTTTTAAAAAAATTTTAATTTTTTTTAATAACAAAAAATTTATGAAAGAACTACAGTAAACCTTCGATCTAACGGCAACGCACGGTGCCAGGAAATTGTGTCGTTAGATTGCCGATGTCTTTAGTCCCGAGGTAACTAAATTTGACCCCCCTACCACCACCAAATTAAAAAAATTTTAATGTTTTTTCTAAAGTTTATGTAGAAAAATTACGGACTTTAATTGAAATTTTATTTTAGTACGATGAAAAGGTGTCTTCCAAATAAAATGGTACCCCAGCCACAATCCCCTACCGTGACGTGCGTGGCAGAGCAGCGCGCTCGGTCTGGTTGTGTATGATGGAGGAGGGAAGTGGCCGGGCCGCTGGCCTTGGCTTGCCTCCCAGCAGCTTGTGCGCGCGTGATTTATCCTGCTTGTCTAGCGCGAAGCGCCTCAAAAGAACAACTAGTATTATTTACGTTAATGTATACGGCAACGATTTTTAAACCTTACAGTACAACCATCGAGTTTTTTTTATTGCGCAAGAACTGTTACAGTCTGTCGCCATTATAAGCATCTACGCTGTACCAATAAAAGTTTGTATTAAAGAACAAACATTTTAAAAAAGTCTGTATTTTTTAAAAATTTGGAACGCCTATTATGAACGCGAATTTAGAGCCAGTCTAAAGGGCAAAAAACGGACTTTTCAAGGTGCTGTCACGTATAAAATAACTACTGAATTACTCGTTGCCAAAAGTTGTAGGCCTATTGGAAAAATCACGAAACTTTGCACAACGCACCAGTTTAATGCTCTGTACTGCGAATAGACATGAAATGGCTCTCGGTGCGCTGGCTGCAGTCACTCTTATTGCTCCACTGTCAAGCGAGCATAAAACAAAAACCTTATCGGCCCATACGCCACACACGGCGACGGGACTGTTGTGTTTGCGTCGTAGGTCGTATTTACTCTGCAGCGCTTTCATAGCCACATGACAAGTACACTAAACCCCCCAATTTTACGAACCCTGGATTTAACAAAGGTAGCGATTCTATGAATACAATCTCAGGAACCCTCAAAAAATAACAAAACTATATGACAAAAAAATTTTTAAGGAATTATGTTGACAATGAATAAAACATACTGTATCTAATTCACGGCATTAAAATATGAATTGTAGAGTTGCAGTCATTACTTGGTAAGTTACAATATTAAAAATAAAAAAATAGCGAAAATCCTTTAAAAAATGTGGCAGTGACAGTTTGAAAACAGCGCGGCGCCGCCTGTGCCAAGCCGGCCGGCCTGTCTCCAACTACGACGTATTAGGATCTATATTGAGGTCGTACTATAGACGCAAAGTTCCAGCGCATGCGCATATGCTATAGTACAGCCTCCTTCTAGGCTGTTTCACGACGTCCTATATCTCTCTCGTCTCGCGCCGAATGAGTTTACTTTTTTACACGAACTTTATAAATAATAGCGTGATATTTTTCTTTATTGTGTTAACACCATACGTACTTAAAACAATTAACTTGGCGCATAATTTTCTTAAACAATGCGTTACTGCGTGTCGTAAAACGTGCGTTTCACAAGTGAGCACGATAATAGCGCTACCTATTTTCCAAGTGTAGAAACATTTATCTCCGGGTATGTCGAACTTGGAAAATAAATAGACGTTCGTGTATTACGTAATCCCGGAACTCCTAATTTATTTTTACCGCACATACTGACTGTGAAAGTGAATATTTTCAATCACTTATACATGTAATTCTCGACGATTTTAGGTAAGAACGTCACAAAATGGCGTTCTTGGAACAACGTCGGTATATGCTACGGTGCCGCTATCTATCTGCCATCTTGTGAACGTTCGTACAGTTGCGCTATCTGTCCGCTCTACACGCTACTAGTATCTACGTTCTCGTACAATTCAACAACGTCGAGGGAATGTTTTTACGTTAAGTTATATAAAACTGCGCAATGAATAAATACATCCGCTTATTCCTTCTTTCTTTGGTGTATAATTTACAAGGGCATTTTACTAGTAAGGAATTCCTACTTTTTTTCTTCTTTTTTTTCATTAAACGCTACGCAAATCGGGCTATTCGCGCGTGAGAAGGCAATCGAAAGTTCGGTTTTCTCTTTTTTTTTTTAGGACAAAGGTCGATCATATATATATTGTTCAGCGGTGTTTTTTTGATCGTAAGACGTCTGCCTATTGATAAAAATTTATATTTCAACTATCACTTGCGTTATTTTTCCGTTAAATGCTACGGGAGTCTGTCTATTCGCTCGAGAGAAGACACTGGGAATCTTGATTTTCTCATTTTTTTAGGAAAAGGATTGGTCATATCTATTATTTAGCGATGTTCTTTTCATCATAAGACGTCTGACTATTGATATAAATTTATATTTAAACTATCGCTTTATTTTCCCGTTAAATGCTACGGGATTCGGGCTAATCGCTCGAGAGAATACACTCGGAATCTCGATTTTCTCATTTTTTTTTTTTTTTTTTTTTTTTTTTTTTTTTTTTTTTTTTTTTTTTT
>PNEQ01073472.1:0-17334 GCA_003012365.1 Medauroidea extradentata | reverse complement strand
ATCTAAATAGCCCTCTGTATCCTTTTCTGGAATTTTGGCCTCTCCTAACACAACATCATAAAGCCCTTGTGCCTTGAACAAAATGTTTACCTTGAATTTCCACAGCTGAAAGTCCTCTGGTTCTTTTAATTTGTCCACAATGGACAATTCACTTAGTTCTTGTGACTCCATCTTCTTTGTTGCACTACTAAACACACAAATTTTAACATTCACAGATCCCTATGCATTTGGAAGTTCACACAGCTTTTACTTCCTGGGCCCATAACCTGTTGGTTTTTTTAGTATTTTAAACACAAGTTACCAAACAACATGCAGTTTTTACTGGTTTCACAATAGTTTTAATACCCAGTTATTACATACACTCACAGACTAGGCTGCCATTTTGTTCCCTCTACTCTAGTCAAAAAACTGTTAGAAAATAAAGTTATATAAACAAATCACAAACATAACCTATAACTTAAGACTGATTTAAATTGAGAAATACATCCCATGTACCAACAGTTAAGCATCTAAACCAGTGCATGTAACAAACATGTTATATTTCTGTTATTTTAGCAAGAAAATCCCTTAAATCAGATTAACTGTTATATAAATAATAATATGCTGTGTATACGAAACAGTAATAACATATACTACGAGTTATTCGCCAGCCAAATGGGTTTTTAAAAACTTTTCAAACATCTATTCTGTCGTTAAACTAAAAATAAATATAAGCTTAACTGCATTTTTTAGCTTGAAATGATCATAATATGCCAAATACATCATATATAGCACCACACCGTATTTAACGTATATTATTTACATATCCGCCATGTTTATTTAACTTCCCGAATGCTCTGATTGGTTCATTCCCTTAATTCTTACGGAAAAATATTACATTTCGCTATACCTATTACTTCTTAAGTCATGTTCCAAACGCCACACGACCTCACACGGCCTGTTAAGTTCTGTTGCGAATCGGTACGTTAAGAAACACACTTTCTATTCTTACGTCAGCTCTTAGCTACACCTCATAATTCTTAAGTTTTTAATTGTGAACCCAGCTTAACTACTGGGAGTTAAGCCGGATTCACACGTCCACAGATCGTCCAGAACATACAGAACAGACAGTACAGATGACCGTCCATGCGTATGCAGATCTTCGGTGTACCCATGATTCAATTCGTTGTTTATAATGTGTTGTGTTTACAAGTGAAGTTGCATTTGTGGGCGTGAAGTTTAATGAAATATTTTTAACATTTAGCACGTGAGAGCTTTATGCAGATATCAACTAAATCAATTTGCGTGATAATTACATAAATCGTAATCTAATACGACATAATTATGTGGTAATTATTGGAGTAGTGCAAATGAGAAGTGACAAGTGTTTTTACCGACTTCACTTAAATTTATATTCGTGTGTCTTGTATATAAAATAAATGTGATAGAGACGGGAATCAATATTTTCGGTAAGTTTCCTTGTGTTTAACAGCAAATAAATAGCTTCCGAAAAGAAGACACTCGAAGCAACCTTTTCTAGTGTGTCGGCAAAGTGAAAAAACCTACATACGAAAGTTTGCACCAGCAGTTTTATATCAGGTAAGTCATGTACTTTTTTCTTTTAGTTATGTATTTGACTGTTGCGAAATCAAGCTTTTTTTTTTTTTTAAGAAAATAAACTTTACATAGTGTTAAGATTCGTCACAAACAGATCAGTCCTGAAATTCACTAGCCTAATTTTGTGGGTGCCTATATTCAGTCAAGTCGTAATGGGAAGATAAATAAAAATCTAGTAATGAGTAGGCACATCTAAAATTTGTCAAAGGGAAACTGAATTCGACTGAAGGAGACAGACAATTTTTAAAGTTGTGTTGATGTTGTAAGTTACAGGTTTATGAGTTCTGTTATGTTAGTGTTTCAAAAAGAACTATAGTAAGTTAAAGGATCAGGTACAGCAATGGGTAGCCGGGTGGGTGAAGGATAAATGGAGAGGACAAGGGCAGGCTGGTGAGGATGAAGGGAACATTTGGCCATCAGTGATGTTGAAGGAACTGAAGTGGAACTCATTGTTCGAAAGGAGAGGCGTGGTAAAGCTGTTCAGGATGTACAGAGTGGTAAACTGAGAGGGAGGTTAGGGTTTGTTAGGCTGCCTATTAACTAAGGTAGAGTGAAAAGGTTCAGAGCAGAACAGAGCGGGTACTAGTTTGTGCTTAGGTTGGTGAGGGAGTGGAATTTGCTGTAGGAGTAGCAAGCGAGGGTGGTTAGATGGTAAAGGAGGGGATTGGTAGGTGGTTTGATGTGTTCATAGCTTTTGTTAGCTAAAAAAATTTTATTATTTTTGTAACACATCCAAAACAATGTTTTGTATAGTTTTACAAAGATAATTTTTTACTGTTTCAGGAAAACCGCTGTCAGAGTATTTCCCATACCCTTATGGCGTACTATTTGGTTTACAAGACAACAACAAGTATTATTTTTTCGTAGAGGTATAAGAGGATGGTAACCAGAGACTCATCAGTTGTGCTACCGCTGTCAACAACTAGTCCTGAATTGCAGCTTCCTGAATGTGGCATGTCACCATTTGTCGTGGAATTGTAGGTGTATGTGGTAGACAAGGTTGTGTGCAAAGTGCTCAGACTGATTATGTGAAGTTGTACAACATTAGTTAAGTGAGTGGAATATGGTGAACAGGACCGGATTTAATTTTCTAGGCGCCCTAGACCCCTGAGCCTAAGCGCCCCTGCAGCCTCTGTTTTCCAGCCTTCTGTAACAACTGGCGTACTTTCCTCGTTTCCAGCACCATGTTATTTAAAATTACTCTGCTCTGTCGTCTCGCTATGTATAGTAATAGTAATAACACAATAATAATTTAGATTAATTTTAACACAGTTATTTGAAACTAAATAGCTGGATTGGCCATATATGAGACAGTACAAGTCAACAATGCCAAAAGTAAAGCCATTAAAAAAAATGTACTCGTCGCCAAATTGACACTTTTAAAAATAGCGATGGGAAATTCTTCAGATGTTTTCCTCGATAAAAGTGCGCCCTTGTGAAAGTTACGCCCTAGGCCCGGGCCTAGTAGGCCTAGTGGTAAATCCGCCCCTGATGGTGAAGATGGCTGTGTTTCCTACCGCTGCATTATAAGTTATCGTCGAAGTGCAGCACATAAGTAGGCCTCAGTACTTAGTTTAGCTTACTTTAGTTCCGATGTATTTTTTTCTTTTTTTATTTTGCATCAAGATACAAGTCAAGTTTTTCGTTAATTGAATGAGTGTGCATATATTTGGAAGGGTGGATTTTCCCAAATTGTTACAGAAATACAAAACTCAGTCGTTAATTCTTGGAAAAAATATATAAAATACTAGACTTTGTATTCATTATCTAGCAGTTGTCATTACTGAGTAAGTAAATTTGACACATCTAAAATTATATTGTGTTGCTGGTTTATAGCTATATTTGAACATATAAGCCACCATGTGGTAAAATAAACATTAAATTATTAAGAAATGCTCATCTACTTTGTCATAAACATTTTCAGCGTGTTTTTGTATATTATGATATGGGCTACTGATTTTAATATGCCTGAACTGTACATTTACAATTGTTTTTCAATAAATGCTTTAAAAAGTATCTTCCTCAATTGTGAAATTAATGTGTTATTTTTTGAGACGAAAACCAATTTAATCCAAGTAGGCCTATGTTGTGGAGCAGAGAGACACCGAACCACTGTTTTCAAGGCAAGAGCTGTAGCTCCAACGTTGTTTTTCATTTTGTGTTAAGGAAAAATGTCAGTAAGTTACAGTTGTTGATGTGTGCATGTCTTCTTCAATAATATACAGTAAATAGATAACCTATAATACTGTATAGGTATTGTGTGCTGTTTTTCCAAGACAAACTTTCTCATCTGGTTTCCACCAATTCAAAAGGTCAGAAATGTGAATTCCTCTGACCCTATAAGATCTTAGAAATTTAAAAATGTTCATCCCATTACACTGCCAATTTATGTTTTCAAGAGTTTTAGTAAAAAAAACTGGGTTTGAGTAAAGTTTCTTATGTGATTGTTACTGAAAACTGTCTCATCACAGTTACGATACGTGAATAGTAAATAATACAAAAAAAATTTAATTCAAATTTGTGTGTCTGAATTTGGGGTGCTTACTGTATCCTTAGGAATTGTGTAACTGGCACACACTTTGTATAGGTGTGAAAAAGTAAATAATTGCAGTGTTCCAATGAAAGTAGTATCCAAAATTATTTAAATATGCACATTCAGCTATCTAACAAGTATCGTTGCCAAGTGTGTAGTGCAGCAGTTAACAGTCAGACCAAGCTTTATGAGGCATATGAATTCTTGCTCGGATGTGATGCTTGTGCTACTGTGTTACGAAATAGGTTCTGTTACCTTCAGTTTGAATTACAATGTAAACTATTTATTTGCTATGTGCGCATGTTGATTAAAATAAATTTAACTCATTTTCAAACCATTCAGTTCAATAATCCTAACACGTAAGTTAATGCCTACAAATAAAAAAATAATAATGAAATTCTCTTGAAATCATTAATTTCATTGATGCATTCAGTAGCCCACTGTAACGTTCTTCTCATATAAATGTTGTTTCCTAGTTGATGCTCACTGGAACACATACAGTACCTAGTATTACTGCACACACCTTGCGAGTACAGCTGTCTATCTGGTGAGTGTAGATATGGTAATTTTTTCCATTAGTGACGGTCACAAAATAACAAGTAAGTGCAATACTGCTGCAAGGGAAATTTGAAAACTTGAGATCATTGTTTGACTAATTTTTTTTAATGATTACAATTTGTTGCAGATTTCAGAGTTTCAACTTTGTACCTTCCATACACGTAGTTGAAAAGTTAATATAAGAACTTATATTTTTGCAGTTTTGTAGAGAATTGTAGTGCGTGTGGAGGAAAACTGAGTAGGGTAAACAGTCTATTCTTTGGAAGTATTTGATGTATTGGATTTAACTGGTTGAGTTGGTAACAGTGAACAGACAATATATGTACCTACTGTTGTGCTGCAAAGTGGGCACTGAACTGTGAGATAGAGGAAAAATTGTACTGTAATAGGGTGAATAGAAACAACTTCAGAGCAAAATGTTAGGTCTTGAAGAGAACTTAAAATGTAGCAAAATTTTATTTGAGAAAAAAGTGTAAGCTAGGAACTTGTTTTTAATTTTGTTCCTATTCACCCAGTTTTACGGTACTGCATTATGGTACAACCAATGCTGGAACATGTGGCAACAGAGTGTGATCTGAACATGGAAGTGTAGGTGCAAAGAAGCTCAGCAAAATATTGAATATTATGTGGTGGAGTACGCAGAGGCAGGGTAGAGAAGAAGAAGAAGGTAACTATACACTATCTGTAATGATGAAGGAACTGAAATGGAGCGCATTGAGAACTAAAAAACAGTTGAGGATGTAAACAGTTAGCAGGTTTGTTAAGGATCTGATTCATGCAGTTGATGATACGCAGGTGTATGCCTGCTTCATAGATTTCGAGAAGGCCTATGACAAAGTTCCCCGTGGAATCTTGTTGAGAAAATTGTCATTACTGCTGGAGGACAAGTGGGTGGTTGACTGGATTGAGGACTTTCTCATGGGACCCTCTGCTATCTACCAGGTTTGTAGATAAAATAAGACTGTTTGCAGATGACTGTGTACTATATACAGAGGTGGGCAGTGGAAACAACTTGCAGGAGGATATTGATAGGTTGCGGTCTTGGAGGAGAACAGAATGAAGGTTAATGTGTGTAAAACAAGTTGGTGAGGTTTACTAGGAAGAGAGTGGTGAGTACAGAGGTGTACAGATGGGATGGGTAGAGGTAGCCACAGAATATATCAGTACCTAGCGGTGGTTGTACAGACTGATATAAGGTGGACAGAGTGGTTAAGAAGGGTTTTAGGACTGCTCGGGAGGGTGTTAAGGGGGGTTAGTGATGAGGTGATGAGAAAGACATATTCCACGATAGTCCTTCCTGTATTGGAATATACTGCCACGTAGTACATAGCGGTACAGGAAGTGGGTGATGAATAAATGGAAAAGGCAGTGTCAGTCTGGTGAGGAGGAAAGGAACTTTAGGCCTAGGGCGATAAATGGGGAGGGAAGATGGGGCAGTTTGACCAGCAAACTAAGCAAAAATGTAGCAAAAGTAGAAAATTCAGAGGGTGTGAAGAACGGAGAGGGGTTGACAGTCAATGCTGGTGAGGGAGTGGAATGCACTGCGGGAAGAGTTTGTGGCTATGAAGGAGGTTGGAAGGTTTAGGAGGGGACTGGAGGATTGGTGCTGTGAGGATGGGGAGTTGTCTGATCACCACCGTGCTTTAGCCTAATTGCGAGTGTAAAATTTATTATAATAATTATTATTATTATGAATGGAGAAGGCTGGACAGGGTTAATTGTCACCTGACCAAGAGTGAGTACAGGGAGAAGAGAAACAACAGTGAGAAGATTGAAGGGGTTTGGAGGAGAACGTAGCAGTGTAGGCTTACAAAGTACAGTATATTGTAGTTAATTACATCTATCAAATCTTTTTGTGTACATCTTTGAACGAAGACATTGTTTTGTTATTTATTTAGTTTTATTAGCCTCCTCATATTCCTGGTGCACACCAGAATTGAATGTTTAATAGTGTGAATTGATGATTGAAAAGGGCTGGAAATTTTAGAAATAGTATTTTATAGGGGCAAGTAAGAGTAATCTCGCCACTGACAGTTTGCATTAATTTTTTAATGGGATAGAAATTTTAAGAAGGACCTGGGAGCTGGGAAGTAAGTGATAGGGTCAGATGAACTTGCCACTGGTGGCCACGGATTTGTAACTGATGTTATCATTAGTTATCTTGTTCAATTTCTCTTCCTCATTCCATATTTGGCTGAATTATGCATGTATGTTATTGCTTTATGCTGTCACCTGTACTTAACTAAGAAGCATTGAGTTGGTAGGGCCTAGTAACATTTAAATTACCAGTGTACAAAAAAACTGTTTGTGATATTAGGCCTTACAGTTTAAGATTTTTTTTACAGGAAAAGTAGGTTAACATTTATTTTGCACGAATAAATAGAGTTGTACAACAGTAAACAGACCGATCCACTACATTCTGAACATTGCTTTAATTAACTCCAGTAAAGACATTGCACACTTCCGACACCATTAAAATACACAGCAAACGATTAAGGAGACGATATGAAATCCTGCACAATTACATTAACATTTCGAGAGCATGTTTACAAATTAAAACTACGAGTGTCTCGCACAGACGCAGAATGTATTTAATCGAACTTTTAATTGTGTGCATGATGCCGAAAATATTGCTTGTTTCCTGTAGTTTCTTGCTGACATGTTACATGTTGTAATAATTACACGAACTTATATCGAGGAACAGAAATTAATTTAACACGAGTCAATAAATCGTCGCCATTATACACTGTACCATCAATAAGTTGAATTCTGGGCAATATCTGCATTGTCCGCATACAGAAAAGTCGGGATGAGCTCAACTTTTTCTGTACAGCTCGTCCGGAAAAAATTAAGCCTTCTGATTGGCTGTTCAGTTTCTGGATTGTCCGGATCTGCATGAACTGTGGACGTGTGAATCCGCCTTTAGGAAGGAGCGGGAGGGGTAGTATCGAACATGTTAAGTTGTAGTTTAAACGACACCGATAGATGGCACTAACAATTAAATTAAATCGCACGCCAGTACTAAATCGTATCTTTCAAAATATATAAATGAAATAAAATGTAAAGGCTAAAAAGATTTCAAATTACTTAAATTAAATGCTGTATCTGTAAAAAGTATTTTAATGCATGCTCTACAATGTTACTATTATGGTTTCAATTTGAAATGTCGGAAATTTTGCATCCATGTCTGACGTTATTTCCATAAATTATTTTATACTTTAGAACTTAAATTATAATATTTGTTAGTTGTAAATAGATATTTAAATTCATCTCTCGCCGCATCACCAATCATCGTTCACAGTCTCCGTTCTACTCTTCGCCGTCTGACAGTTACCAGCTTTCACTTCTTCATGTTCGAGTGCCCTCGAGTTTTAGTTTTGAGCATAACATTAAATAGTAATCATTGTCATGTCTTAATAGGTTTTCTAGTAAATGTGATGACTTCAGAGATCTAAGTGTATCAATTCTTGAATTGTTAGCTACAAAAATTCAGGTCAACACTTGCTGATTTATTTGACCACCAATAGAAAAATTTCAAGATATAAGTTGGTAAGTATGTAATATTAAGGAATCTTGAAATGTATTTACATATATTTTTTAAAAATACTTTGACTGTTACTTGGCTAATTGACTATTGTTTACAATTAAAATAATTAATTCCAACTAAAAGTTGCAGTAATAGTCAATTGGGAGGCGGAATAGGTTCATACACTGAGAATAATAGTGCCACTTCTCAAACAAATTTTTTTTCCATATGTTTTGATATTTGGAATGTCTATGGCTTTGATCTATACAGTAAAACAAGGTCCTATGTGTGGTATTCATTGTACTAAATGTATGGCCTTGTTATACTGCATAGATCAAGTCATACACTCCAAATCTCCAAAAATATATATACAATTTTTTTTTTTGACATTTGGCCCTATTATTTTCGGTGTGCGAGGTATAGGTAATTTTGAATTTCCTGCCAATATCATAGTTTAAATGTCCCGCCGTCGTCGCCATTTTGAATTTAGTTTGAGGTACAGCCACCAGGAGCGCTGTGCACTGTCAATGATAACTATGAAACAGATAGCCATCTAAACCCTCTCTTATCTATGATACTTGCTGCCGTAAAAGTAAACACAAGACGAGTGTTTAGTAATTTTTAAAAATATTTATACGTTACACGGACTTATATTTTGTGAAAATGGCAGGTGTACTATAGTGAATTTCTTCGGCAACGAAAGAAAATTGATTTAAAAGGGTGAAAACGCCTGCACTTCGAGCCATGTACGATTCATGGTACATAGCCCCAAAACATCGTGTTTCATGTCCTGTGAATGCAAATATGAAGGATAAATCGTATACAGTTGAGGTATGAAAACTTAATTTGTTTCAGTACGTGTGCAAGTGTATAATGTCGTAAGCCTACATTGTCAATGTCAAATAATTTTACTAGTGTATCATAGCCTAACCTGCTTGCGAGACCTGTATGTCGTACGCTCGTTTATTATTCTGCGTAGGTTTTTGTAAGAATGTAAATGTTGCTACAGTAAAAATATCAGGGCTTATTTTTAACAGTATTTTGTAAAACTATAATAACCACGAATACTGTGCTGTTCTTGAGAAATCTTGCATTGAGACATTAATTTTAAATAAAACTTTATTGTATTAGAATCTTAACAAAGGCCTATATGGAAGTATAATGTAGGCCTATTGATTGGTAGGCCTATGTGATCATGGAATGTACAGACAGTTTGAAGTATGACTGTTCGTATACATTTTTATGAGTTTTTCCTGGGTTTTCATTAGGATTTTTGTGTGTGTGTGTGTGTGTGTTTTTTTTTTTTTTAGTTAGAATTCAAACTGCTTTTACTGAAAATAAATAATGAAACTGTCTTAGCTCTTAATGTACTGTATATAAATTTTTTTTCATGCAAAAGTAATAATAGAGAGACATTAAGAATTATCTACTACTGTCTCAGTGTACGGTTTTACTAAGAATTACCTACTAAAGTCTCAGTGTACGGTTTTACAACACTACAGTATACATTTTTGTGGTTGTTGTGATGAGGCCTACTCTGTAATGTTAATTTGGTAGTTTGATTAGAAAAGAATTTACATTCCCACACAGCTCTATGAGCCTACAACCTACAGGTCCCGTAAGCAAGCTAGGTTATTGTTCAGCACTAGTTCTATTATTTGATGAATATGTAGTTTGACATTATAGATTAACACCGATACTGAAATATGGATAGTGTTCATACCTCGACTGTGTATGTTTTATCATACATGCAGCTACGGTACACAACTTATTTTAGGGCTTTATATCATTGAGCACGCTGGCCAGTCAAAGGCATATTCTCACTTGAAAACCAAATGTCTATCAACACTGACGAAATCTACTACAGTGTACAGTTTTATAAAGTTTATACCTGCCATTTTTATAAAGTACGTGTCTTCATATTGTATAAATCAAACAATTTCAGAAATCTTGATGTCAGTGTAAAAAAAACAAGAATAAAATAATACTAACAAAAATAAACTACCATTCCCGTACCTTTTCCCAAAAAATACCTTCTTCAGCGCCATTTACTTAAATGTGTATTGTACTTTCAGACAACTTTTCATGTAGGGTGAAGTTACACTACTAATGTTGTACCTATCAGTGTTAAAATACAAATCTGAACCATAGCCTGCTGTAAATTTTTTAATACAACTGACTTCCAATAACTACCGTAAGTTAGATTTGTGCGTGGATGGAACAAGTTGCAGGATGACTGATAGGAAGACAGTGGTGAGTAGAGAGGTATACAGATGAGATGGGCAGGTAATAGAGGAAAGCACAAATAAAAGTATCGAGGGGTTGTGATACAGGCTGATCTAAGGATTTAGGTTTAAGAGGAAGAGGATAGGTAGTACAGACATACAGATGGGAAGGGTAATGAGTTATACGAAGCTTCAGAATACAAGTACCTAGGCATAATATTACAGAGGAGCATAGGTTGAATAAGGCAGAGAGAGAGAGCGATGTCTGAAAGGAGAAGTACTCTAGGAATGCTGGGAAGGGTATTGGAGTTAATAGAGCAGTGAAAAAAAAATTATATATATTTATTTTTTTGCAATATTACGGCCACTATTCGAGTATGGAGCTGCAGAGTGGTACTTGTATATGGAATTGGACATGCGGGAGCTGGAGGAGGTACAAACACGAGCAACAAAATTGGAGGAAGACGAAAGTCAAGGGCAGGCAGGCGAGGAACTTATGGCAATCAGTCATGTTGAAGAAACTGGGGGGTGAAACTCATTTAAGGAAAAGAGAAATTTGGGATACCTGGTCAGGATGTACAAGGTAGTGAACAGAGGGGGAATTTGGGTATAAGTTAGGCTGCCTATTAACTAAAGCAGGTTATATAGGAGGAAATAATAGTCAGAAGATGAGGTGCAGAACAGTGTAGGGTAGGCAGTCTATGCTTAGGTCAGTGAGGAAGTGTAATTTGATTTTGGAAGAGCTGAGGGTGAGAAGGGTTGGAAAGTTTAGTACGGGTTTGTTAGGTAATTGAGGTAGATGTTATAGTTTGCCACTGGGTGGTTACACAGTTGCAATTTTAAAATATGTATTTATTATAATAACTGTGACATGATGGCAGGGCCATGGGGAGGGAAGTTCAGGTATTGAAAGTATAGGCCTTCACTTGCCCTAGACTGTGTAGCTTGGTGAACGTCTAAACTACATTTCTCGGCTAAATAACTGGGGAGGAAAACATTCTGGTTTAATACAATATATTTTCATAAAGTAAATTTTACTCTGTAACTTGGCCTGCTTGTCGAGATACACTACCAAATAGTACTACTCCTGACTCTGCTATAAACACTTGCAAGCCAAGGCAATTTAGGTTATGTACCAATCATTTACTGACAAAACAAAGGACATTATGTGCTATGTTCACGACGTCTTTGTATTGTATGGAAAGTTGATAGAATTCACGAATTTAAAATTCATTATACTGATTACAGTCGGGCACAAAATATACCTCTCTCAGAAAAACGAGTTTCATATTACAACCCTCACAAGTCGTGCCAGGACGTCTTCTCAAACTGCTTTTCGTATATTTGTTAAAGATGATAGTTATACTTTTTGTGTTCAATGAACACGGATTTTTTAAATATATATTTTCGCATAATAATGTTATTGCTTCTACCGAAAACATCTTTGTTTATGTTTTCAAAACATTGCCTGAACTAGCACGCAGGAACACTCGCTTCTGATTAGCTAATATTTTCATCTTGCAGCAAGCCCTTCACAGAAAATTGCACGCGGCCGATTACCAAAACTTCCATGAAAACGGCCACAACTCTGCTATACCTTCCACAGAATCATACACGCGGGCTGCCATGCGGGATTCCGTGGAATATTCCAAGGAAAATTACATCGTGGCAAAGGGCCTTTATCAGTTAATTGCATTTACAGAACAATGCTAGAAAATGATTTAATAAATATAAATTATCTTGCCTTTTAGGATTTATTTTACCATAATGTGTGTATATTTTACGATGTTAACACATTTCTAAAACAGTTTAAATGCAAAACTAGCTTGTATTTTCTGTTACGAATTCTTCTCTCTTACTGCATACTGTATTTTGACACAAATGCTATTACACGTAATAATATTAACAATACACAAGCAACATAACCAAAAATACAATAGGTTAATTCAGCAGACGATGGAAAGAGAACACGACGCTTGACTAATCGTCATGGCAACGGGCAGTTTTACGATGTTGCCAAACCTTTTACGTGTCTTAAACTGTGACTAGTTAGTCAGTGCTAGTCATGGTCTAAAGTTACAATAAAAGTGCTTCTGAATATGATAGTTTAGTAGTTCTTAGTCAGGGGTTTAGTCGTGGTCTAGTTAATCTATACTTAGACCAGGTTTAGACGAAATGTTTCTGAATACGGCCCTGAGTCTTTATTTACAAAGTAACATACATCAGGCAAAACAAATGTACAAGCTTACCCATTCCGACAACAATGGTCTTGGTGGGAGAAAAAGGAAGGGGGTGATACTGTGTGATGGCTGCTGGGTGATGAGATGGAAATGCAGCGGCGGAGTGCACTAAGGATGGAGAGGAGTGCACTCGAACATGAAGAAGCGAAAGCTGGTAACTGTCAGACGGCGAAGAGTAGAACGGAGACTGTGAACGATGATTGGTGAGCGGCGAGAAATTAATTTAAATATCTATTTACAACTAACAAATAGTATAATTTAAGTTCTAAAATATAAAATAATTTATGGAAATACGTCAGACATGGATGCAAAATTTCCGACATTTCAAATTGAAACCATAATAGTAACATTGTAGAGCATGCATTAAAATACTATTTACAGATACAGCATTTAATTTAAGTAATTTGAAATCTGTTTAGCCTTTACATTTTATTTCATTTATATATTTTGAAAGATATGATTTAGTACTGGCGTGCGATTTAATTTAATTGTTAGTGCCATCTATCGGTGTCGTTTAAACTACAACTTAACATGTTCGATACTACCCCTCCCGCTCCATAAAGCCAGATTCACACGTCCACAGATCGTCCAGAACATACAGAACAGACAGTACAGATGACTGTTCATGCGTATACAGATCTTCGGTGTACCCATGATTCAAGTCGTTATTTATACTGTGTTTGTGTTTACGTGTGAAGTTGCTTTTGTGGGCGTGGCATTTTTTGGAATTTTTTTACTTTTAGCACGATAGAGCTTTATGCAGCTATCAACTAAATCATCTTGCGTGTATTTGCGTGATAATTACATAACTCGTCATCTAATATGACATAATTCTGTGGTACTTATTGGAGTAGTGCAAATGAGAAGTGGCAAGTGTTTTTACCGACTTCACTATACTTGTGTGTCTTATAATATCAACGTGACAGAGACGGGAATCAATATTTTCGGTACGTTTCTTTGTGTTTAAAAGCAAATAAATATCTTCCGAAAAGAAGACACTCAAAGCAAAATTTCTAGTATGTCAGCAAACTGAAGAAGCCTACATACGAAAGTTTGCACCTGCAGTTTTATATCAGGTAAGTCATATACTTTTTTTTTCTTTTAGTTAGGTATTGGACTGTTGCGAAACGTTTAGGTTTATGAGTTCAATTATGTTAGTGTTTCAAAAACAACTATAGTAAGTTAAAGGATCAGGTAGCCTACAGCAATGGGTATCAGGATGGGTGAAGGATAAATGGAGAAGGCAAGGGCAGGCTGGTGAGGATCAAGGGAACATTTGGCTATCAGTGATGAAGGAACGGGAGTGGAACTCATTGTTCTAAAGGAGAGGAGTGGTAAAGATGGTCAGGATGTACAGAGTGGTAAACTGAGAGGGAGGTTAGGATATGTTAGGCTGCCTATTAACTAAGGTAGATTAGGAGAATAGGGAATAATAGTGAAAAGGTTCAGATAAGAACAGAGCGGGTATTAGTCTATGCCTAGGTTGGTGAGGTAGTGGAATTTGCTGTAGGAGGAGCAAGCGAGGGTGGTTAGAATGTAAAGGAGGGGATTGGTAGGTGGTTTGATGTGTTCACAGCTTTTGTCGGTTAAAAAAACCTTATTATTTTTGTAACACATCCAAAACAACGTTGTGTATTGTTTTACAAAGATAATTTGTTACTGTTTCAGGAAAACCACTGTCAGAGTATTTCCCATACCTTATGGCGTATCATTTAGTTTACAAGACAAGAAGAAGTATTATTTCTTCGTAGAGGTATAAGAGGATGGTAATCAGAGACTCATCAGTTGTGCTACCACAGTCAACCACTAGTCCTGAACTGCAGCTTCCTGAAGATGGTGTGTCACCAGTTGTCGTGGAATTGTAGGTGTATATGGTAGACAAGGTTGTGTGCAAAGTGCTCAGACTGATTTTATGAAGTTATACAACATTAGTTACGTGAGTGGAATATGGTGAAGATGACTGTGTTTCCTACCACTGCATTATAATTTATCATCGAAGTGCAGCACATAAGTAAGCCTCAGTACTTAGTTTAGCCTACTTTAGTTCCAATGTATTTTTTTTATTTTGCATCAAGATACAAGTCAAGTTTTGTGTTAATTGAATGAGTGCATTTGGAAGGGTGGATTTTCCCAACTTGTTACAAGAATACAAAATTCAATAGTTAATTCTTGGAAAAAATATAAGTTACTAGAATTTGTCTTCATTACCTACCAGTTGTTATTACTGAGTAAATATATTTGACACATCTAAATATATTGTGTTGCTGGTTTTATAGCTATATTTAAACATATAAGTCACTATGTGGTAAAATAAACATAAAATTATTAAGAACGGCTCATCTACTTTGTCATAAAATTTTTCAGCATGTTTTTGTATATTATGATACGGGCTACTGATTTTAATATGCCTGAACTGAACTTTTACAAATGTTTTTCAATAAATGCTTTAAAATTTATCTCCCTCGATTGTGAAATTAATGTATTATTTTTTTGAGACAAAAAACAATGTGAGATTATTGTTCATCCAAGTAGGCCTATGTTGTGGAGCCGAGAGACACTGAACCACTGTTTTCAAGGCAAGAGCTGTAACTCCAACGTTGTTTTTCATTTTATGTCCAGGAAAAAATGTCAGTAAGTTACTGTTGTTGATGTGCGTGTGTCTTCTTCTATAATATACAGTAAATAGGTAAGCTAACTCTGTATAGGTATTGTGTGCTGTTTTCCTAAGACAAACTTTCTTATCTGGTTTGCACCAATCCAAAATATCAGAAATGTGAATTCCTCTGACACTATAAGATCTTGGAATTTTAACAGTGTTCATCCCATTACACTGCAATTTATGTTATCAAGAGTTTTGTAAAAAAAAAACTGGGTTTGAGTAAAGTTTCTGATGTGATTGTTACTGAAACAGTTACGATACATGAATAGTAAAGAATGCAAAAAAAAATTAATTAAAATTTGTGTTTCTGAACTTGGTGTGCTTACTGTATCAAACAAACCTTAGGAAATGTGTAACTGGCGTACACTTTGTATAGGTGTGCAAAAGTAAATAATTGCAGTGTTCCAATGAAAGTAGTATCCAAAAAAACTTAAATATGCACATTCAGCTATCTAACAAGCATCATTGCCAAGTGTGTAGTGCAGCAGTCAACAGTCTGAACTAGATTTATGAGTCATATGTATTCTTGCTCACATGTGATGCTTGTGCTACTGTGTTACGAAATAGGTTCTGTTATCCTTCAGTGTGAATTACACTGTAAACTGTTTATAGGCTAAGTGTGCATGTTGATTAAAATTAATTTAAGTAATTTTCCAACCATTCAGTTCAATTATCCTAACACGTAAATTAATGCCTACAAATTAAAAATAAATAAAATACTGTTGAAATCATTAATTTCATTGATGCATTTAGTGGTCCACTGTAACATTCTTCTCATATAAATGTTGTTTCCTAGTTGATGCTCACTGGAACACATACAGTACCTAGTTTTACTGCACACACCTTGCGAGTACAGCTGTCTAGCCGGTGAGTGTAGGTATGGTAATTTTTTCCGTTTGTGACTGTCACAAAATAACAGGTAAGTGCAATACTGCTGCAACTGAAAATTGAAAACTTGAGATCAATGTTTGGCTAATTTTTTTAACGATTACAATTTGTTGCAGATTTCAGAGTTTCAACTTTGTACCTTATGTACACGTAGTTGAAAAGTTAATATAAGAACTTATATTTTTGCAGCTTTGTAGAGAATTATAGTGTGTGGGGAGGAAAACTGAGTAGGGTAAACAGTCTATTATTTGGAAGTATTTGATATATTGGATTTGACTGGTTGAGTTGGTAACAGTGAACAGACATTATATGTACCTATTGTTGTGCTGCAAAGTAGGCGCTGAACTGTGAGATAAAGGAAAAATTTTACTGTAAAAAGGGTGAATAGAAACAATTTCAGAGCAAAATGTTAGGTCATGAAGAGAACTTAAAATGTAGCAAAATTTTATTCAAGAAAAAAGTGTAAGCTAGGAACTTGTTTTTAATATTGTTCCTATCCACCCAGTTTTACAGTACTGCATTATGGTACAGTCAATGCTTGAATATGTGGCAGCAGAGTTTGATCTGTACGTGGAAGTGTAGGTGTAATGAAGCTCAGCAAAATATTGAATGGTATGTGGTGGAGTACGCAGGGGCAGGGTTGAAAAGAAGAAGGTAACTATACTGCACTACCTGTAATGATGAAGGAACTGGAAAGGAGCGCATTGAGAACTAAAAAACAGTTAAGGATGTAAACAGTTAGCAGATTTGTTAAAGGACCTGGTTCAGGCAGTTCATGAGGAGAAGCAAAGTTCCCCGGGAATCTTGTTGAGAAAAGTGTCATTACTGCTGGATGACAAGTGGGTGGTTGACTGGATTGAGGACTTTCTCAGGGGACCCTTTGCTATCTACCTCGATTGTAGATACAATAAGACTGTTTTCAGGTGACTGTGTACTATATACAGAGGTGGGCAGTGGAAACAACTTGCAGGAGGATATTGATAGGTTGTGGTCTTGGAGAACAGTATGAAGGTTAATGTGTGTAAAACCAAGTTGGTGAGGTTTACTAGGAAGAGAATGGTGAGTAGAGAGGTATACAGATGGGATGGGTAGAGGTAGCTACAGAATAT
>PNEQ01073471.1:0-17335 GCA_003012365.1 Medauroidea extradentata | reverse complement strand
GAAACGATGGGGAATTTTTTATACCCAACACCAACGAATAGAAAATTTCCCAACAACGTTACAAATTAACTGCCAATGACAACCACAAGCATAAACACAATTTTTTAGATGTAGACATTTAAGGCAAAAGCCGAAAATTCAAGGCTTTTCCATGGTTTTCACGAGTCATTGTAAATTCACGGCCTTTTCACGGTTTCCCAAAATTCACGAGAGGGTGGCCACCCTGATTTATAGGAGTAGCCCACCGGTGGAGCGTTTTTGTTTAGTGATTCTGTAATATTTGAATAATTTCTGCACTATAAAATACCATCCTCCTAAAATTTAACTCTTATTTAACGACGTGCTTGCACGCCTTCGAACCTACTAGTGAACCCTGAGAAGAGAGATCTCACTCTACCGCACGTGATGCCATGGTGAGATGTATAGAGACTATGTAACTTTTGAGGTAAAGTGGGGGCGAGTACCACCACATTATCGGCAACGCTTATGATTTATATTGAACTAAACAAAGGTCGCAAGATCCACTTCAATCGCATTCTTTTAAAAATAACGAGTTTACTTTTCAAAATAAATGTGTATCATTTTATATAAACACATTTTTTTTTGCGCCAAAGACGAGTGAACGCCGACTCAATGATAAAAAACGGTAAATGTGGACGTTTTAGAGGTCGGGGATCGCCGAAAATTTGTCAAAATTCTAATAACGAACCCTCCGAAATAACGACCCTATTCCCGGAACTGTGAAGGGTCGTTAAATCAGAGTTGACTGTATAGGGTACACTCTTTTGGGACGACGAGATTAACCTACACCCTGGCTACACCCCATTGGACCAAAGACGAAGGTGCCCGAAATCAACAATATCACCACACACTAAAACAACTTCTTCCCATAACCCTTCTCTGCATAATACCCTTCCTTTTACAACACTTCCCTTTTACACCAAGTTAACAGCCATCAACAGCTATGAGATGGTAAACAAAAAAAAAATACAAATGTGCCAAGCGTTTAACACACAATTTTCTACCATACCAAACCCAATCCCGTAAACCCTTGGATGTCCTAGCCTGTTGCAACAAGTCGAGCAGCTACAAGCATAATTTGAAAACTTGCAGCAAATTCACTGGTGTGTTCCATCACTAAATGTCAGTTATTTTATATGATTTTATATGATATGTATATTTATTTCCACGTTCATAACATTAAAAAATACTTCATGAAAAAAACTAATTACAAAAATTATCATGCTCAGTAATGATCAATTTAAAAGGAATTTAATTCGATTGAAACCGTATTATTGATTCAACTTGCAATTAACTAGCATCATTAGTATTGTACTACTTTAATAACTCCAAACAGCAATTCACAACAAATTATAGCAGCAATGTACTTAATAAATTAGTTAGTGCATCAAATATTATTCTACTGGTGGTGTTTTCAAGGGTCAAAACAATATAGTGATAACACATTTTAAAATACAATACCATTTTACTTCTGTTGTCAAGCCAAACTCTACATTGGTTAAATCTCACTTGTATGTGTGTTTACTCATTATTTGCTTCATTTATTATTTAACATTTATTATATCCAATACATAGAGACATGAAAAAGTAGGCATTTTTTTAAAATATGTGTTATTTTTCTTGAAAATAGGTGTTATTTTTGTACAGTTTTTACCTTTTAAAACACACTCAATTGCCTGAGAATATGTTGTAGCATCTGTTTTGTCCAAAATGTTTACTGCAGCATTTTTTAACACTAGATCTGTTGAACTGTTTAAATGAATCTTAAAAAGATGACAAACACACATCTTCCTTCGAAATCTGTAGTTTCGTCACACAGAATATCAACACATTTATGCTGTGCTAATTGTTTTACTTCATCAAAGTGTGTTTGCGCTATCACAGGAACATATTTTTCCCTAAGAGATTTAAAACAAGATAAATCTCCAGCCCCTAAAATATGAGGAAAATACAAATTAAATTCCCAATTTTCTTAATTATTTACAAAACACCTTTTGATTTGAAATTAAACTTACCTTCAATCAACTCATTCATTCATTCTCTTAAACTAGGATCATCTAGCTTTTCCAGAGGAATGTTGGCTTTTGCGAAAGCTTCAGTAGTTTAACTGCAAGATTGTCAACTGCCAATTTACTTTTTTTTGCACTATTCAGGCTGGCTAGTACAGACGTTTGAATCATACTTTTTGTTTCAGCATCGTTATGTTATTTTGAAAGGTTGATGTGTTTTTGTATGTTTTATTACAGCATCTTTCTTTTCATACGAAATCACACAGTTACAAAAACGGCACATAAGAGTTAGAGAATCAGAGGCGTAAGACCTTCACTTCTGAACTCAGCTGCTCGTTGCTGTACATGCACTGATGGTTTCAGCATCGCAGATGTAAAAATAACACACAATGAAATCCTAGTCCCGGCACATAATAATTTCAATCTTTATTTCTAGGTTATTTTTAACACTCTTAACGTGATCTTGTCTATAGTTTGTAAAACAATTGCCACCACTACTGCTTCATATACAGTAGAAAGAAAATTCTTTCCATACGTACAACTTAAAAACTAACACAACTTAAACACAAATACGTATTAGTCTTGAAATTATCATTGTTTGCTATTTATATATTTTTTTAACACAGCAGCTTGCCAAAGAAATTAAGTCCATTATTTACGTTTTAGTAATTAAAATAGAACCATTGATAGCTCACGCAATGTGTTCATGGCCATCGACGGATTTTCGTGGTTATAACAACACAATTATTTTCACTCATGCTTGCCATTCTGCTGTAAACACAACCCGAAACAGAATAATACGATTGTTTAGTCAATATCGTGTTTTCTGAAATCATGTTATGTTCGATGAAGGGAAAATACAAAACACGCTACCGTATTTAAGTAACCACAAGATAAGCACCACAAATTATTTAGACTATTCTTTACGAAGTTATGTACCTCAATGAAGATGGCATGTGTATAGTAAATTGTATACGAGTATTTGACCTCACCAATCAAGAGACGTAATTCACTACGTGCATAGTTTATCTTCTTTTAGGTATTTTCAGAACACAAACTCGAAAAGAGGTTTATTGTGAAAAATAAAGGCAGGTGAAATTGTTAAAAATAAGTTTATTTGAATTAAAATGGGGAAAAAATAGCGAGATACGAAATAAAATGCTAAAATTCAGGTTATTCAACACAAAATACAAATTCGCATTATTCAAAATAAAAGGCAGAAATTCGCATTACAGTGAAATCTCAGTATAAAGTACTTCAGTATTAAGTACTTTTCATTATAAAGAACATAATTCTAAACCCCTAGAAAGAGTTTTTAATTTAGTAACTGTTCAGTTTAAAGTATTTTCAATATTAAGTATACAATTTTTAGTTCCCTTCAAGTACTTTGTAATGAGATTTCACTGTATTTTTCACTTTATCGCAAATGCTATTTTTTTCAAGTCTCTACCATACATCACACAAAAATAAAAAAATTAAACTGTAATTTTACTTTGTCTAAGCATATGGCACCATTAAAAAAATATTACAACATTCTTTACTTATTTTCTTGACAACATTGGTCCTCATTATGCCAGCACAGATGAGTGTTTAAAAATTTATTCCCCCCTTCTTTATATCAAACTTTAACAATCATCCAAAAAAAAACTCAATGCCTGTTTAGAATACATTCTTAAAGTACATTTAACACTAAGGTACTTCATTAGAAACCAAATAACACCATTAATACCACATATGCTTACTATCATCAACCCTGAGGAGAATAATATTACCAAATTAATACAACTGGCTTTACCATAAGCACAGTACTTTTACTTATTCAAACTATTTTTCTTCACAATCACAAACTTCTCTTGTGCAAGAAAATAAGGTAAAAGACAATGACATATAGCGGCACACAAATTTTAAAAATAACTCAATTTTCATAATCACCATTTGAAGTACATAGTTCCAGAACTTTTAAGCATTAATTTGTGAACAAAACTTCCAAAACAAAGCACATAATTACCTATTACTTATTAATCTTTAATACAGTGAGGCTGCACCATAACCTCTTACCACTCACACACACCACTACAACTTCAAACTCCCATAACATCATATACCCTATAATTACTTAATCCTCATAAGGCGGCACCTCATTTGCACCACAACGAGGCAGCTTTCCAAAAACCATAAACAAAATACCTACATCATCTTTCTCAATAATGCACAATGGCCAGCTTTATTTGCACGACGAAGGCTCCCAGACTCACAATATTCCACATAACCTTAAACGTCTACGACTTTCTCCTTACCACATGATTCATACCTACATTCACACACCTTCTCCCACAACCACTTCCTCCTTCCATTACTCCTTTGCAGCACTCCTCTTTACATTTTACTATTTTAACAAACACCACAACTTTTGTTAACCTCAATACTAACAATTCCCTTAAAAATTCCATAATTCTACAAACCTTCCATACGTCCCATCAAATTTGACCAAAAACTCTGATATTAGACCACAAACATTTGTTTACACTGCTGCTATACCTGAAGTACAGTTCAGTTAATTATTTTCAAATTTAATTTCTTGAATCATTATTATTATTTTCTCCACTACCTTAATAAATTCTGCTTATACATATTACACCAATTTCAGTACTTGTTTACATTAACTTAAATTATTTCTCAAACCTCTGCAAAATAAATAATTAACCTCAGGGTTGATCAATGTAATTAAATTTCAAAGTACTTAAACATTATCAAAGTTTTATTTAAAATCCTTTGTTTCACAGTTACTTCCACCTTGCTCACAAGTTGAAAAACTTTTCAACAACACTCGAACTTAACTCAATATTATTAATATACTGAAGGTACCTAATTATAACATGACCATGTTGTCATTAACCTAGAGGTGCCATACCCAAGCGATAATTTAATTAACTTGTAAAATGTTTTCATTAAAATTATAGAATACACACACATTCTTGTACCCTGTCGAACAGTTCCCTCACACCGAAACACTCCTCTTGCTCCTTTGAGCACAACACAGAGTACACACTGTCAACACTAACCTCGAGCTTAACCTTTCCCTGTGTCCACTCCTCCACCCCCCATCTCTCGACACTTCCCTGCACCTCAACACATCTCTGCACCTCTCGCTTCACTATACAGACTTTTACACCCCAGTTCTTCCTGGCCTGTACGCTTAACTGCATCTAGGTGCCATTCCTGCACCCCCCACTGATCTACATTTCTTACCACATTTCCCTTCCCTCAGAATGCTCTGTCCATTTCCCATTTCTGTCGTTCAACCCCCTAGTTACTAATAAATTTACCCTTTCTTAATATTCTCTCATTATTCCTAGAGTCATTTTCCTAAATCCCTTTAACTACTAACTCATGTGACACAACATTAATATTATTATTAGGCCTAACCTCACCTTTACCTTTCTGCACCTCTGTCACTTTCTGTTCCTCTAGGCCTAACTCTACCACAACCTTGGACACTTTATCTAGTTTCTTTGCTTCGACTTTTATTTCCTCCATAGTCTTAGATTTTGTTTCTTATACACCACTCACCTCTTCCTTAAACTCCTTAGCATCCCTCCTCAGTTCTCTAATTTCTCCTATTACTGCCTTAGTCTGCTCTTCAATCCTATGTTGTCCCTCTAACAATTCTTTTATCAAGTCTAATCAATTTTTTTCTGTACCTGCCATGCTTTTCGATTGTGTGTACGACTGGTGCCATAACCTAGACCAGGAGTGTTATTGACTTAATCTGTATTGTACAATGTTTACATTCCTAATTTTACTTTTTCTTTTTCTGTGATTTAAAACATGCACACAAAAAAATAAATAAATAAAAAAATTAACTTACTAATACAACGCACAATTTTATACGGCTCACTTTTGCTACCTACCTACCCTGGGAAACACTAACTTATTGTTGGCCGGCTTCTTTCTTCTACTACTTTACCATACAGATTTTCTTTTACTCAGGGTTATATTTTCATTTCCTGCTGACGCAACCTGTTCCTGCACTCAATTAGGGTACCGCCGGCAACTGCTACTGCCGCCGTCCTTGAACTGCCGCTGTTCTGGCACTGGAAGGGCTGGTTGTTGTTGCGGGTCCTAGGGCTCCCCAAGGTACTTGGATTCCCTCAGGTCCCTGTTCGGGCGCCAATTGTAACGTGCCACGTCACAACTGTACTTTCTTCGTTGTCGATGATAAATTTGTTTGGGAGAGAAAACTGTGTGGAGTGACACACAAAGATCCAGTGCTCAGCTGCTTAATCTTTTACTTGTACCTGGATAGCATCTTTGTACCTTAGGTTTTTTATCTTTTGGTTTAATATAGAGGCATAACTACCAACAAAAAAACAAAGCCAGGAATATCTTCCTTACGCGGTTATTTATTTGCAGCCATAATCAATCAGTTTCATGACACTAGTTGCCCACGGCATACAAACAAAATATCAAAACAAAGTCAAATATTACATGTTGACGTTATAGTTTAGTTATTACCGAGTGTCTGCCCAAGATGATATCGTAGCTCGGTGCCACACTTCACAAACATAGTACTCACGAGAAAATATTTGCTCCACTCATAATGATGACTACACTGTTATATACTGTGCAACACGACTAGTTACACCTACTGCTGCTACTAAAAAAAAAGGAAAGGGAAAAAAAAAAAAAAAAAAAAAGAGGGAAAGGTTACATGACAAAATTTTAGCTAGAGCGATTTCGTTCCCGAGGCTTTACTTCTACACGCCAGTGCTCCTTTACACCTCCTGTCTGCCCCGCCATGACACCTCGACTGGAAAACTTAGCCAGCCATCTCCCAGTGACCATCTACCAGCTCCGGCATACGACGACTTAACTTTCCTGAGCAGACACCCGGACTTGCTCGGCCAAGCGGCGGAGTGGTACAACGGGACCTAGGTTGTTTGAAAACTAGTTACCAATTTGCATTTATTATGGAAGAAAAATATGTAACATAATAAATTAGCTGCTCTCGCCGCATTCCAGCACGCTACTGTGCGTGCCTCCAAGCGTCTGACCTGCCTGCCAGATAAATTGCATTCCAGAAGAAGCGAGCTAAGAGGCTACTTGAAACTTTAAAAATCTAAATGAGGCAAAATATAAGAGAAAGTTACTTAGAAAAGTTGCTTGAAATTAAATTAGCTATAAAATGAATCCAAACACAATATAAATCAGATAAAATTGACACGTAAAATTTAGTACTTTTATCTTGCTGTAACTGTTAAAACTTTAAATTTGGAATAAAATTCTACTGTTAATTTCTTTACTAGCATCCCCAATTAATATGTTTGATCCTGCCGTATACAACCTTATACTTGGTTATGTTGGCCTACTTAAATTGTTATAAAAAATATATATTAATTAAGAGAGAAGAAAAAACTTGAAATTACTATATGATAAGAAACCAAGTATGGGACACATACCAGTGCAAGTCACAATACAGTATACATAATTTTTTTTTTTTTAATTTTTTACTATATTTTAAATTTATTACATGTACGTCTGTATAAAATGTACGAATTACAAATATCATAGCATCCCTTTACAATACTCGTGTTGAGGGACATTAAGTTTAACCACAGGAAAGTGATTCTACTCCTGTTATCCAGCTACTTGGAAGCCAGGAGAAGTGGATGACTGAGTCTTAGGGGGACCCCTGAAAATGGTGACGCAAAAAATCCACGATTGGTTTAGAAATATTTCACTTCCATCGGAATAGACTTTGTTGATACAGGTTACGATGCTGGCTATCTTGCCGAGTGCATCTGTCTTCAATTCATGTTTGCTGTTTACATTTTTATTTTTGTATTCGTTGGATTTAATTATGTGCCGTTGTTAAAATACATTTTTGAGTCTACAAGTGTATAAAATGCCCCAAACACTAACAACTTACGACCGCGAAATGAAATCCGAAGGATACCGTATTGCTTCAAAAATAAGCCGCCCTAGAATATAAGCTGCACAGTTAAAATTTAATATACAAAATTGAAAACAAGAAAGTCTCCAATATAAGCCTCAACACAAAAATCCAAACTAGATAAGAAATTTTTTTGTTTTCAAATCCTAGCCTAACTTCTACGGCTTCCTTTACTAAACGATGCCTTGAATACCAATTTTCGTTAACTGTAATTAATTTATAAATTGAAAAATATTACGACCATGCTTTCACAACAAGGAAAGTGAGGCTGTGCTACAAACTGTGGAAAACTGCACCAGAATAAGTGTGGGTGATGAAAGCGAAAGTGGTTTTTACAATATAAATTTACTGTGCGTATATTTCGTAAATAATTTTTAAAATTAATTTGATTATAAATTTTCTATTTAACGTGTTTTTTGCACATCTCTAACAAAAAATAGGTACACGAAAGCCGCACATGACAAAACCTTAACCGCACGCCGCACAGGATCATCCAAGTATGTTCAACCAATCAATTGCTCGCACTAACTGCTGCTGTTTCAACTGAATAACGAGCCCCTACAGTTATAGCGGCCATCTTGCGAAACCTTAGCAGGATGCCGCTGGCTGTTCACTTTACCGGTACTTCCCTGCGCCAATGTAATTTCAAGTATCTTCTAAGCGCAAAATATGTAGACGGTTAATTAATGAATTCGGTTGAAAGTTTCGTAACATTAAATACCGTTAATTATCATACGTGCATTTCTCCCTATTGATCAAGATGGCAGTAAAGTATCTGGAAATATTTACATTCGTTGGGGAAGACGTGATGAAGACAGAAGTAACGCTATTCATTGGTATGTGACTGTTTACACTAGCAGCGTAATCTGATTGGAAGTTGAGGTGGCTTTATCGTAAATGGAATGAAAAGGACAACGCACATGTTTTTTTGCATACAGTATTTACTGGATTTTGTGTACCGGCACTAAAATATTTTCTCTGAATGTATTTGACGATAATTGTATTGCCTGGCAAGATGGCTTCTACTGGTAGTGACATACAGGTGAAAACATTTGTACGTTTAGAAATTTTGATTGTTTTAAGATTCCAAAAATTTCATAAAATATGCTGCTTATTTTCGGAGCAATACGGTATTACAGTGGAAGACAATGTAATGACGTATGAATATTACAATGTAAGAGTTGATAAGTCCCTTAAAGATATGCGTACGAAAACACCTTGCAAACGAAAGATAAAAATGCAATCGAAGCCAAAATTTGAAAAATGGACTGTGTTGGACTTTGTTAATGATGACAAATCAACATACCACTTGAAAAGTTGACCACCCGAGTACGAAAATGTGGTTAAACACACACGAGGAAGGTAAGAGACTGTGATAAATATTTTTTATTCCTTGGTTAGGCTTACTAATAAAATTTTAGGAAAAATTTTTATTAGCAAACCTTGCCTATGAAACCACTACTTCCCACGTTCTGAATAAGCAGCTAATCTACACAATTACCAGAAAATTGTCACTTTCCATTTATCAGATAAACTTAACAGCTCATTAAAAATATTTAACTTACTACCTCAGTAGCTGCTGTTCAACTTTTATTTTTGTCTGTCATAGAAATTTCTGACAGTAAATTGCTAGCTAACATGAATAACATTTGTATATTCAAAATTACAAACTAAAACTTCTAGCAATGTCATCAGATCATAATGGTTCATCACAAGTTGTTCAGGAGAACGAAAGTTAATCATATTACATCATGTGACATGCTGACATCCACTCAACCTGTGCACTACTTTCTGCACGTTAAACAAGAAAGACACAAAGTTCTCCAATAACAAAAATTCAAAGTTATAAAATTGGGAAACTTCTAATATTACACAGTAGAATCCTGCTATATTTCTGAAGGGATCCAAGATACTTCAACTTTATAAATGGGAAAACATTGTAAGAGGGTGATTTTCTATTACAGCGAAACCCCTTATTTACATTACCATTATTTGCACTATTTTCTTCAGGTCCCGTTTAGTTCCCATTTATTCCAATATAACCCTTTCTCACAAATTATGTCTAAAAAAAAAAAAAAATCACATCCATCCCGCTATCGACGACACGTAGCACACATGTACATGTCAAAAACATAAACCACTTCGAGCAATTGCCACAGATGATGAAACTGCAAAAGAATTGTCCGAGAATAAACATGTAAAACGCGACAAGCGATCGCAATCACACATAAAACCACCACAAACACTACCATTAAAGATGGCGACGAAGTTGTAGCTGTATTTCCACAGCTAGCGGTAAATTTTCTTGGCACTAGTGCCAACAATATTGTGATCACTAGAGCTACAATTATTTTGCGCACGCAAAATGATAACGAAATTTGTTAATAAAACCACTAAAATGTAATATGTCATAAAACCACAATAGTGCAAAATTAAGTTAAAAACGTGACAAATTATTTTAATGCGAAAAAGGCCAATGGCGATAAACCATGTAGTGTAATGGATATACAGTGGATTCTCTATGTATTGAAACCATGATGGATTGAAATACCTGCATCCATGGAACACATTCTGGGGCCGATTAATTTATTTTACAGCATTTTAAGACCACATCCATTGAAATCTCTCATGTATTGAAATTTTTTGTCAGTCCTATGAGAAATGGTGGATAGAGAATCCACTGTATTGTTATTTACAGCACTTAAAGAAATGATTTGTAGGAATTCGCGGCCATGGCATTCATTTTGAGGTTACGTGATAGAACATGACAATTATAAAACACTGCTCTAAAATCTCAAAACTTTACAGTACCTCCAGGTTACGCAGGATTCATTCAATATTTGTACACAGTATTCCCACTTCTACGAAGATACAGTACTAAATGCAGCCAGTACTTACGCCCAAATCGTGGTTGTTTGGCTGTGGTTTACTGTTTATTGTGTCTTTATCGTGGCAACGAGTGGGAAAGAAATTGAACGGGGAAAAAAACAACATAAAATAGTTTTAAAGCAAATTTGCGTCTCTTTTAAAACTTAAAAGTTATTCTACGGAATTTCGAAATGTAACTACTGTATTTGAATTAAAATAAAGTAAAACACACCAAGTCACGCGAATTTGTGAAAAATAGGCTTTCCTACCAACATTTGTTACGTGTCGGCAGCTACTTTGCTTCTACGTTGTACACTCAAACATTACAGTTGTTTACGTTTTTTTTTCTGTTTTCATACTAGTCGCGTACCCAAAATTGAGTTACAAATAAATGTAAAAGCGAAACAGTGCTTTATTGCGTGCTGGAAAATGCTGAAAATAAACAGACAGTTGCTGCACGTGCAGAAGAATTCAAACATGAAGGATTTTATAATTAAAAAAGAAAGAGTTGTGCACACGTACTCACAGGATGGTACTTGCAGATAGAAACACACACACATAGGACGAACACATTTCTCCGCGGACACGCGATCACAACGTTTTGCAGACTACATCTGCTTCATCCGGTGAGTGGAGGCCTGTGTGTGTGTTTCTATCTGCAAGTACCATCCTGTGAGTACTTGTGCACAACTCTTTCTTTTTTAATTGTAATTAGTAGCCTAGCAGCCTTTCCCGCCATTGTCCTATGAAGGATTTAATGTTAATGATGGCACGTTATTGAAGTGCAAGTTCTGCGACTGCCTACTAGAATATGAAAGAAAAGACACACTTAATTAACACGACTTGAGTGAAAAGCTCAAAAAGATGAAACAATGAAAGGAAACTGTGAAACGTCAGCTTACAATCTGTGAGGCGGGACCTGCAATGAAACAGGCCACAGACAGAAAGGAAGAATTTGTAGTTAAAAACTGTGGAAGCTTTCTTAGCTGCTGGCATTCCGGTGGAAAAACTGGACAACGTAAATTAAAAGAATGGATTGGAAAGCATGTCACTGGTTCTGGCAATATTCCCTAAGCTGACTGGATAAGAAAGAAGTACATTCTTCTTTTGAGAGAGAAGAAAGAAGATGAGATCAAGCAGATATTAGATGGACAAGATGTAATTCTGGCTTATGATACCACGGATAAAGGTAACAACGTATTTCCAACATCCTTTTCAATATCTTGCAACCAGTAGCTAAACACAACATTTTGTTAACAGCTTCTTGTGTCTTGGAAGCTGCTAACGCAGCTTCTTGTTCAGAAGCTGTTATTGATATCTGTTCGAAGTAACATGTTCAGGAGGAAAAAAATTGTTGCATATGTTACACACGGTGCTTGCTACAATGAAAATCTGCTTCAACACTTCAAATTGTGTTCGGAAAGCACATGAACCATGTACAATGCTGGGCACACAAAATAAACATTATATGACTGATCTGGCAAAACAGCCTGAAGGAGCTGAACCTGTTTGTCAGTCAACTGAAAAATGTTTTCCTAAGTACGAGAAAAATACAGCATGCCTATTTGCAGTATCTGTCTGAGAAACACAAGGATGATGACACAAACATCAAGCTTTTTCCAATGCTTGTGATGACTAGATGAAACACATGTTTTCAATCAGTGTCGTACCTAGCTATTACCTTCACAACATCATTGGCTTTTTTGAAGAGTTGAGTGAGAACAACAACGCTGGAGTGAAGCACATCAAGTGCAGAGTCATAGATGATGAAGAAAGGACATCTAAACTTGTTGAAAATTGAACTAAGAAGAAACATTACAGCGAAGTTGGTGATCACGTGTAAAGCCATACGAGAATCACAGTATCGCGTGTAATGCTAGCGCTCACAGCTCAATAAATTCAAGATGTCGGCAAGACAATTGCAGCTGTTAACACTATCGATTGCTGCATTCACGTTGGCAACATTGATCTCTTTACGTGCGTTCGTTTGTCTTTGTGTGTAAGCGCAAATAATGGTGACTTACACCTAAAATTTGCAAAACATGTTTGAAAATATGTTATTATAAACAGTTGCGCTCTAAATTAATTTCCATTTTAGTGCAGTGTGTTAAGATGGTTATTTAATGGTAATGTAATGGATAAGAATAGCTGACATTTTCGATAAAACAAACATTATTACCATAATCATGGAGAAATGTGACAATTTCGTGGAAACATGTGTTGATCTGAATAAAGAACTTTACATTCCCATTCAAATGTGTACTGTTTTTGTCTAAATTCGTGATAGCATTGCAAAAAATGGTAAAATGTTCGACAGTATTAACTAAACGGTAAAAAAAATCTGCTCTAATATTTTAAGATGTTTTCTTGGAATGTGCACACGCCACAAATCTTCCCATAACAGTACATTCAATTCCGATATTGGTAACGTACACAACCAAATTTTATGACATAAAATATGATAAATACATTGCTTGCATGAATACTAGTATCACTTTGATTTTACGTGTAGAGAGTTTTTTAAGCAACATGAAAACAAGAATATTAAATATGGTAAGCTGAATGGGTTCTTTGAGATTTCCCTTAATTTACACCATCCCGCTATTCACACTTTTTCGCCCTGTCCTCTTGAAAAAAGTGTAAATAAGAGGTTTTACTGTACTTACATACATGTTTTCATTTTGGCAAAATTTATGTAGGAATGGATAAATAAACTACTCAGTTGTGAACATGTATTAAAAACCTAATTGTCTTCACTTTAAATACTACACAAAACATTACCTGCATGCACAATATGGAACAGCAGCTCCTCTTTTGTTTGTCCAATCATAAGACATCTTATTGGTGGAGAGCTGATTGTTTCAGACAATCAAAAGTGAACTAGCAGCGCAGTTCGTTTTATTTGCTCATCACAAGACAGCAATTTTTTTGTTTGCTTTACTTTTTCCCGTTCTTCAGCAAGTGAAAATGGTGACGGACACAATTATTCTGGAATAAATCAATTACTGAATACCGTATTCGCCCATGTACCCCACGCACCTTTTTTCCCAAATTAGAATGCCCAAAATGAGGGTGCGCGGCTTACATGGGTAATTTAAGTTTGAAGTTCGTGCGCACGTGCGGGAGGGAGGCTTGGCAACGCTGCAGGGTGGTGCGGCGGTGGAATGTGGATGTCTAGATGAGTGATCGTGGATAACTTACAAACTCACGTGTGCAGCTAATAGTGTTCTCTGCGTGTAACTGATTAGCGTACAGTTATCGTAGTGTTTACGTTGATAGTTCGGGCAATAAAAATGTCAAAACGATTGCGTTCATTTACAATGGGAGAGAAACTGAAGGTGATAAAAGAAGCAGAAGAGTAAGGAAATTGCGCGGCAGGCCGTAAGTACGGCATTGCGGAATCGTATATCAGAGACTGGCGGAAAATGAGAAACAAGTTGCAGGAAAGCAATGTGAACAGGAGGGCCTTCAGGGGGAAAAAAGCTAAGTTTCCGCAAATGCTGCATTAGTAATACGCTCGACGGAAGTGAAGATGATAATGTTTGGGAGAGTGACGCAGTTTCCGAGGACAGTCCTGGCGAAATAGACGGGGACAGCAGCGATGACGACGGTGGTACCTAATGATGATGACGATGACGTACCAGTTTAAAGATCTTTTTTTTATTTATACCAAAGACTTTATATTTTTTCCCCGACTTTTCATCTACAGAATCCATTTGTACATAGCTGTATTTATTGTAAGTGATACATGCAGAGCCAAGCTTTTCTATTCACTGAAAACGTCTCGTGAAGTGGTGATACACGTGGAGTGTTTGTATTGCTTTTGTGTTGCCACTGTACCAGTTGACCTTGACAATTTTCCGCTCGCTTTATCACGTGTCCGAGCGCGCCCACATATACACACAGACACTGGCTGGTGCCGTGTTACTGGCATGCAGCGCTTGCCACTTGGAAGCAAAAAAGTGCATGTCAACCTCTCGTTGCGGCAAACTCAGTTCCGTGCATTAACATCCGCCCCATTTATGAGGCATTGATTTATTTTAAAGAAGTGGCTGCTATATACAAATAAATATAGTAGGTGAGCATAAATTTTGTTTGTTTGACTGTTTTGCCCCATAATAAAATTTTTCTATCCCAAAAAATTTATTTTTTAAAAAAATTTTTTTCCCCCAAATTTGTCATTGAAAAAAGGGGTGCGCTGCTTACATGGATGGGCGAGGTACATGGGCGAATACGGTATTACACCTAATAAACATGTGTATCATTTTTGGCAGTCTTCTTTACAATAGCAGAGCTACTAAACAAGGTAAACTGTACTGTTATTCTTCCCATTACATGTATCATGTCTATAACCTAAACAATTGTTTTTTATGTAAAATTAAATTATTACGGCAACTTCTAGTTAAGACAATTTACTGTACTGTGCTATTATGAACTATCATAGTAGTGGGATTTCACTGTAATTTAAGTCTTTATCAAGTGACAGCATAGTTGTTATAAAATGCTCCTGTCTTCCTCACTGAACACTGCACAAAAATAGTTGAAGCTATAGAGCTATTTGAAGGGGCTAGCTAAACTTTTCCACACAGACTATGTCACACTTGAAGACATAACGAACCAGTTTCTTTTGGTTAGTAGAGGCTCTTTGGGAGATGACACCTGCTCTGAATTGACAAAACTGTCCTCCAAAGTGAAGTAACATGCAGTCTGTTAAGAGTTGGTTAGTGTGGGGTTGAAATGCCACACTAAGCTGGTAGATTTGATGATGAATGGTACAAGGAAAGATTTTGTTCAAAATATTCAAAAACTTTTTCACCCCGGATATGTATCCAACAACTTCAGTGATATTTTATGCAAGTGCACAAAAAATACCACTTCTGGGTGAGCTACCACTGCAAATATTTCTGGAACAATACTTGGTCTTCGAAAAGTAAGAGTTAGGGCTGTTAGGGAGCTAAGGTCAGTTGATGTCATTACTGTGTTGTTAATTTGTTCAAACATCAGTGTCTGCATTAGAGATTCCTCCGTCCAACATAGACAGTGAAAGAGTATTTAAGCGTACTGACATATTGTCAGATTTTAGGACCAACTTAACCCTAGAAATTCTGGCACTTCTTTTTGGACAGTTCTTTGGCAATAAACTTACTGCTGATGAATAAAATGATATAATAAAGAACAGTAAAATTGTGTATAAAGTAGAACCCTGTTATAATGTTTCTGAAGGGACTTAAAAAAAATGTTTATATTATAAATGGGAAAACATTATAAGAAGGTAATATCCTATTATAAAGTAGTTTTAGGAACCAAATGAAGGTAGCATTATAGCAAGGAAAACATAAGTGGGAACACTATAACAGGGTTCTACTGTATATTTGTACAAATATGCTTAGTGTTGAAATTTGCTTTCAACAATTGTTTGCATAATTTAATACAGTATAACAATAATTTAAACTTAATAATATTGAATTTAATGTCTTTGCGTAGTGTTTTGTATTTGTTTCTAGGCAACACTGACATTTTTTCAGCCCCATTGAAGTTTTATTGCCTCCACGAATTTTTTTTGCCGGTCAGTAGGAGACCTGTGGGTGTTGGGGTGGACCACCTGCAAGCTAGCAGACAGCCTCCCCACCTCCAGCAGTCATTCCACCACTCACTAACAGTACTTTTCAGCCATCCTCCCAAATATACAAGGTGGGCTCTTGCCTAGCCAGATCACCTGTCTAGGGCTCAGGTCTCCTCCACGAGAAAGCCTAGGCACCCCCCCCCCCTTCTCGAAAGGGTTGCTTCTTGAAATGGAGCCTAAGCCCGACACCCTCTAAAACCCAAGGTTGCTTCTCGAGAATGAAGCGTAAACTCATCTTACGTTACCTAGAGCTGCTTCTTGTGAACGGAGCCTAAGCCCACCCACCTCATCCTGATCAGGTTGCTTCATGAAAATGCAGCTCAAGCCAGTCCCTTGCTTTAGGAGCTACTGAAATGCTCCCTAGTCACGTGGGGAGTGAAAGGGAACACACCCTACCACAATAATTCAGCCACCACATGGCACGCACTAGTTTCCCGCTGAAGTGGAAGTTAGCTAATCTATGTAAATTTCTGAGGCTCCGAGTAAAATGACCACACAGTCATTCAGTGAACTGTAATCAATGAATATATTGCATTGTGACTTGCGACAGTAAGATAGCGAACTTGTAGTCAGCAAACCAGCGGACGATTTTAAACAGTGAACTGTGATTTGTACCAAACAGATCTAATACAACATGCTTAAAGTTGAACCATATGTCTAATTCAGGGTGTCTACAGGCAACAGAAAAATTAATTTGGTGACTTTTTGGTGACCTTTTGGTGACCTTTTCAAGAAAAGTTGATACTTCGAATTACACGTTTCATTTTTAGGTAAAAAGTTTTCAGAAACGTTTCACATTATACCACACAGAAAAAAGGAATATTTTTAATGCAACTTATTGACTATGTAATAACATACACT
>PNEQ01073469.1:0-24584 GCA_003012365.1 Medauroidea extradentata | reverse complement strand
GTGGTTGTGACCACCACGAGGTGTGGTTGTGACCACCACGAGGTGTGGTTGTGACCACCACGAGGTGTTGTTGTGACCACCACGAGGTGTGGTTGTGCCCGGATTCTCCGCGGAAGTCCACATATTTCAACAAGACTGGCTTTCCTCGTGGTCGTCACCAGGTGTCGACGTACCCACAGTTACCATGAACGCAGGCGTGGTTGGCCGCGTATTTCGGGCGAGTCTATATGTTAAGACTCTTTGTTTCTCGTCACCAAGGGTGGATGCTCCTGTGCGGTTGTTTCACAGAGGAAATAAGCGTGAGTTTCTTACATATGAAGCACCTAGTATATCTCCTCGGACTGACAGACTGAATTCAGAGTTTTCTAAGGTATCAAAAAAGAAAGAAATTCCGGTGTTGTTATTCAGTATTCGTAGCACCTGCCATAAAAACTGGAAAATTTACCAAATGTATATCAATATTTCTGTCCAGATAACCTAGGGCAGTTACAATGTTTAGAACAAACGTCTCTAAAATTTTCAAATATATCAGCTAATACTGAATCGTCGGTTTTTCTGTATAATTCTGTATATCCACCAAGATTTCGAATGTAGAATATTTTCCAAACTTCTTGTACAAAATTAAAATCTTCATCAGAAATATTAGATTCATTTAAATTACTGTAAAAGTTTTTTTTATAGATAATTCAGTTTCATTAACATTGTCAACAGAATCTATATATATTTTAATTATATCACAATTTTATTTTCAAAAATATTTATAACTTTCTCGAAATTGTTCTTTAGAGGCCATCAACTTAAATTAAACAATAAATCGTATATTTTCTCCATCTTTTATGTGTTTTGTAAAATAAATACAATTTTCTTCTGTGTTTTGAATTACATTAATTCTATTTTCATTTTCGTATTTTCGAAAATCTTTTATAAATAAATGTGTATCAAATCCAGGTAAATTATGAATAATAACAAGAAAATTTTCGGATTTTTGATAATTTAAATTACAACTTTTATGGGCCGCTCCTCTAAATTCCTCAGTTAAATTATCGTGATGTTTTACAGAATCACTATATAAACTTTTTTTTTTTACAAATGTAACAATTAATTGTAGTTATATATACATTACATATATTTTTTCAGTCAGTGGCATCATTGGTATTATGTTTTCGTATCTATTTTTAATATTTTTCTCTTCTTCAATCAAAATGTTTACCAAAACACTAGATACATTTTTTCCTTTATAATATACTGGAGATTTGTAATAATTAATTTCATATTTTATATAATAAAAAACCTTTTGATTCGTGTGTATGACAATTTTTTGTGTAAGAGAAATTTTTTAATTTTAGGTATACATTATTAATTTGTTAATCCGTTAAATTGTATATTTCTCACAGTATTTCTTTATATAAATCAGAATCAATATCTTCTTCTCTTAGATATAGATATTTCTTCATTATTTTATATTTGTTTATCAATTTTGGATTGGTTCACAAGTAACTAATTTATTTAATAAACATTCAAAATCGGCAGATATAACAAATTGCACTTTTAAAGAATGATTATAGTTCTTATTTAATGTATTATTTTCTTTATTTTTGAGATCTACTCAAGCGCCTTCGTGTTGTCTAAAATCTGCTTCATGTGCATTTAATTCATCTTCAGAATAATAATACTGTAAACATCTATTGCAAATATTGTTTTATAGTGTTTTTTGAAAGTTGTGACCTAATAAGTATAGAAATATATTTAATCCAACAACAGTGATCATTATTTTGATATATTTTATATGTAAGAAATTAATAAGCCTATCGGTTTCATTTTTTGTAATTTTTAATGGATAAGATACATACCATACTCCGTTTCATTTTCTTCTTTTTTTTTTCTTCGTATGCATAAACATTAATAGAAATATTAGTTCCTTTTCACAAATTTGAATTTTATCTGATTTTACTGGGAACTCTAAATATTATATGCTTCGCCAAGTTCGATTTCATATTAATAATAATAATAATTAACCCTCTCTGGATTTATTTCTACCGGATGAAGACCTTATAAATTAAACCATTAAAATTATTTTTGAACATTATTTTTTACATTTTTAACCTTTTTTTTTTTTTTTTGTTTAATTTAATCAGGAAGTTCAACATTAGAAGCTGCTCTTAATAGATTATATTTATTTATTCGTTCTTAACTCTACCGCAATCGCTCTACGTTGTACCCAGTGAGATCCATCTCTTTCAAAGTTTCCCAATTTGTCTACAATTTTTGATTTGCTGCTTTCATGATATTCTACTAGATCAGTTGTTTTTAAAATAATTTTATTTCTAGTGGAAAAAGAATTATTAGTAGGCAGTAGCAGCTACTACTCACCTTGAGAAATACTGACTTGTTTACATAATATATATTTCAGCCACAGATTAATTTTTATGTATCCTGAAATAATAATAACTATTCAATTACGGTATCTGACGTTGTAAAGTTAAAGTTTGTATTAATTGTTATTTTTGGTTAAGGCACTTTCAAACGATCAAATTTTATTACAGAGTAAATGTACCACAAGAAGTTTTTTTACACAAGAAAATATTTAAATGTACTTTTAATTATTTCACTACAGTTGTTTATATTATTTATTACAATTTGTTTTATATAATTAAGAGAACATCGTGGATCTATATTATAATGTAATAAATTATTAATTTCATATTTAATTTTCGTCAACAATTTCTTTATTTTACTACAGTTGTTTATATTATCTATTACAATTTGTTTTATATCATTAAGAGAACATCCTGGATCTATATGATGTAATTTGTAACAGGGAAAAAAAAACTAGTAAATGCAATAAGGGAATATAGAATAAAAGTTTTTAAATAAGTATCTTAACTTTCGTAGAGCATATAAAACGAAATTACGAATAATGCAAATACACCCATAAGTATACTTATGGGTGTATTTGCATTAATTATTTAACTGTACAAATAATAAAATAGTAGGTCGTCGAAGGAAATACAAAATGTATTGAGTTCTTCCCTGAACATTCTATGAAGGAAATGTAGTGCAAAAACGAACTAGTTCATAAAATGTTCAAAAGACTATTGGTATTTAAGTTGCTGGGTATCCGAGGACCACAGCGAGAGCAATCATAAGGATTACATTTAAAATTATACCAGGTTTGGCCCAGTACAAGTCTGAGTATGTTTGTGCAACAATCACATACTGCAGATTAAAGCCCTGTTTATTTAATGGAAACAGCTGTAAAATGGCATGTGAACATAACTGTACAAAAGTGGAATTATTTCATGAGACAGACTACATATGCCACCACTGTGATGTTTTGCTCGTCTGGGAGGTGGAAATGTGGCGATTTTTTACACACGGAAAACTTTCAGGAAAAGTATTCACATGGCCAATAAATACTAAGAAACACCCGCCTGTATTCCTTTCCCACATTGTAATATTAGGAGCAATATTTTCCTGTTCTAGGTGCAGATGTTTTATTGTTTGAAAGTTATTTCTTAGTTTGTGACCGAGTCACACCGGAGTAGGCAGATCGCTCAAGTCTAGGTTCCAGTCACCACATCGAATTTAGTAATTTTTCGGTTGTTTGAAATATTGATAAGTTAAATGTTAAATCTGCGGCTATCCTGCAAATCCTATTTACTTTGCGATACAGCCCAGACAAGGCTATTGACCTGGCAATGTATAGTTAGGTCGCTGTCAGTCAATATAAAAACGTGCCCGACTGCCTGTTGTTTAATTATACGTCAACAACTACATCGCAGCGCCTGTTATGCAGCTCAACGTAAATATAATTTGCGGTATAATACCAAACTTAACATTTCGTTATCAGAACTTAAAAATATAGTGTACCGATGTAATAAAAATTACTCAATAAGACGACTGAAATCGAGCCTCCAGCAAGCAAGATGTTTTCTGTGTAATTAATGTTCGTGCGTAGACGTACATGTCTATGTATGTAATTGCAAGAAACTGTCAAATGAAAACTGACACTGCAAACTCAACATTTGTTACGATAACATCAAGCAAGGATAAATAAATAATGATATTTCGTGTGAGGTTTTGCTAACAAGATCTGCATCTGTGAAGAAATGGTTTAGAATAAATGACGGGGCAGGGCTGCTCGAAGTGTGTTGCCTATCTTTAAGGCTCTATGTTTTATACGTGTTCTTTTCTGGAAAACTGTTCACTTGATTGTATTGCGACGTAATATTGTTTTGTTAATTAAGGCCTCCTGTTAAAACTGCGTCTATTAAAAACGAAAAAACCAAAGGTAAAAAATTAAATGCCAATAAAGTTGAAATGTATTATAAACAGTTTTTTCACTGATGGCAGACCTTGTTATAATTGAACCACACCCGGAAATTCATTATTTAACCCTTCTTACTTTTTTTTAGTTATTTAAACAAAATGTTGATTTTTCAATTCACTTAATTTTCTATCGCGAATTTCTCATTATTTGTGCCAAAACTTTAATTACGGAACACATTTAGCTCACTTTGCAAGGAATAATCTCACAAAGTTGGTAACATACTTTCGTATTTTACTACATAAATGCAACAATACTGTATTGACTGCACATGTTATCTCACACACGCAAACATGAAGCGGTGTGTCCAGAGAGAGAACGTTTTTCCACTGTGATACCCGATTACATGCAAACTTTGGATCCGATTGAAATATATTTCAGTTCGCTGGCCACATTTGTCTGTGATAATGTTGGTACAAATGAAATTTACGTTGGCTGGCATGAAATAAGTAAATCCACACAGCCATCTGTTTATTTTTTATTTCGGGTACACACGTAATTAAATTGCTGAACAAAACTAAATGGGTACAAGAATATTATTGTTACTCATGATCGTATAATTTGTATTCAGTATATTTCATTTGCACCTGTCAACAGAAAATCTTAAGGCCGAAACAACTACTGAATGTGTGTTTTGTTTTATTTACTTTCGATTCGTTTTCAGTACGATCCGCGTTTCCACGACATTTTACGCCTGATTCAATCCGATCCCAATTTTTGGTGTAACGCCTTTGAGACTGAAATCGATTTGAATTCCGTCTCCATGAGGTTTTTCAAAACATGTAAATGTAGTATATTTCTCGGTGTCAGCTGTGACGCGCGGAAAGATACGAACTGGGTGGAAATAGAACTTGAGCAGGGCTTCGAGTGCTCACTTCATCCCGGATGGCGTATAGCGGTGATAGCAACATGGTAGCCTCTGGCAGGCAAGGTGTTAGACTGATAACAACTCCGGCTCACACATACACGAACCAAGCTGCCTATCATCGCAACAAGTTCCGACCACATGTCTCGTCGCCTATGCCATGCTCTTAGAAAGTTACAAGTATTCAACAACTTGTCTCTCTATGTTGTCGGGAAAATGTCGATAGTGAAGAGTGCGAGGTAAATGGCGCGCGTGTAGAAAGTTGACAGAGAAAGTAAAGTGCAGACGTATATGTCAAGTAGGGAGGGAGGACATGAGGTAGCTGCAGAGCAAACAAACATGCTGTGTTGTAGGGGGCGGGGCCCAGCCTGTCGATAACACGAGGACATGATGTCACAGTACATACAACACATTCCTCACTGTCTTCTCAAGACTGCGCCACACAACACATCTCGCACGGTAAGATCACAAGAACAAACTCACCTATATTAACAAAATTGTGTAATTACCTGTGTGTCCTTTAATTTTTATTTAAATGTTTCAATCATAGTTTGTAGCTTAAAATGTAGCTGAAGGATTGCTTCCACCTTATGTAGGCTACTGTATATTTTGCCTTTCATTGTGACACACATAAAACAATACTCAGAGTAACCGCCCACAAGCAGTTGTCAAAATGTGCTGGAGAAACACGAAACGGAATATCTTAGAACAGGGACATGGCCATAAAAGGAGAGTCAACGGGTTGCACACTCTCCCTCCAAAAATTGCCCCTACATGACCCACCCAACTTAAACTGTTTAAATAGCACCAAAACACCCTACCATTCCAATTTTCCCGGAGGAGGGCCCAGTGGCGGATTTAAGCACTTATCTTAAGGGGGGGGGGGGTATGCACTTAAGAAGTTTATACGCATCCCACAAACCAAAAGCGAGAGGTCCGGGGTTACCCCCCGGAAAAAAAAATTTGGATGCGTAGGTGCAAAATGGTGCTATTTCAGGAGTTTCCAAGCCAAAATTTTGAATATACTGCTTTCAATAAATAATTCTATTTTTCACGATAAATTATGCTTGTAAAGGGAAATTCTTTGTGCTGATATAAAAAAAAATCTGACGTGCCATGTGGTCTCCACCCCAATTAATAAGAGTAATAGCTATCAATTATAAGCAATTATCACAAATTACAGATATAATAATACACATGCCATACGACGATTCATTCTTCTCGTCATTGTGTCAGGATGCCGACATTCTTTATGTACAGAATTTTATTTAGGAAAACCAGAAATGTATAATTTGTCTTTGTGGAAACATCAGGTGCAAGCATCTGGGCCTTCTCGCCTCCACTAACACTAGTTTAGCCCCCAAAGCTACCGGCGAGGGGGAGGAAAGCCAGCCTATTGTGTTGAAGATACTAATCTTAAATAGTTACAATAACTAGAATATGAATAATTTTAAGAATTAAATAAATTTGTAGGTATTCGTCAAAGTGCAGCTGAATGAAATTAAATAATAATGTAATAAATATGGTAGTGGCAGGAAGTTCAGTGTCCTCGAGGGGCGGGGCTATCTTTCGGAAGCTGTCTCCTGATTGGCCCAATTGAACCAACGTCTGCAGGGCAAGCAACAGGGAAGTTGGCGCTAAACAAGAGCATGGCTAGATTGTTGACAGATGTTTGGACAGACGTTTTCGAGCCGCGGAAGACGGCGTTGAGACGCAGATAACGACGGACGCCTTTCCAGAGACGGTGTTGAATGAAGAGATCGACGGGCCGGGGTACACCGGCGGTTGATTTCAATTTATGCTCGGGATGCCTGCGAGTTGCGGTATTCGGACCTGTTATCTAGAAGTACTGCAACGCGAAGTTAGGGCGGCAGACCGCTGTCGACGCCATGGTAACCTTCGACGTAATTTAACTGCAGATTGCTCAGACTAACGGGCGTATAATCATACGTGCAAAACCGAAAAACCTTGCATAATAACGATCATGCCACGGGAGGACAGTGAGAGCTTGCTACCTGGTTTAAACTGAACTATTACTCCACACACTTTACACCACAAATCTTTAGGTCGTCGCAAATTAGGAACAATTTTAATATTCTGCTTAGACTAATCTTTTTTGGTTAGGTTATCTCTTGAATAACGTGCGACCTGGTAAATTTTGCAATAAATTTGGTTCTGCTGGTCAACGTATTTTCGCGGAGATCTTACGGTTACTTCGTCCCTTCATTCCTGTGCTGCGGCATACTCATATCATGTCACCCATCACAAGCACAACGTACCTAGCTGTTAAGAGCTAATCAAAATCTCTTCACTTATTCAAAAGCCTCATGTCACGGGAACATACACCCAATGAAAACAAACAGCTTTACTGAAACTAAAAAATTTATACAGAAATTAGATGTCACGAGCCAATGTCTATCCGCTCAAATTTATGGACACAAGAATAAAAAATTTGTTGCATTTTTAAAACATTTCTGTAAGTCTAGTAAAAATCCTTTACTTTATTAGATTTCTTTAAGGACAAAATTTGATTGTTTTGTGTTTTTGTAACTGTAAGCTACAGACTGCGACGTTAATTTGAGTTCTGGTTTATTTAACTATAGATATTCACTGAGATATGTTCCCATAACGTCGAAACGTTGACTTCGACATGCAGTTATGGGAAAACTATGCACACTAAAATATTGTTCTTCAGATGGTAATAGATAATGCAATTTCGTACAAATTAAAATTTGGAATTTTTCACTCTACAAGGACCTTGAACTGCTTTCACGGTATAAAGAACCTAGTAAAAACGAACCTGTGTCGCAGTATCAACATCGCCGTCTCCTGTTGATTCACGTTTCTGCAGTTTACTGTAAATATGTAAACAGGTTATTTTCTCTGTCTTCCTGGTTAGAATTTTACATTAAAACATAACGTAAAACCCTTCATCACATATATAGTTGAAACCATAACTCATTCACAGCTCACTAGTGACAGTGTGTGTGAAGACATGGTGTCGTAGTTCGTAATCCCCCCCCCCCCCTTCTTAACAAACTCGCGGCTGTGGGCCGTTACTTATGGCAGGGCCTTGATCTGACCAGTCTTTCTTCGACCTGACACTCTCGCCCTCCTGCTGAGAAAGGGTCATATGAGACTTCACACAAGAGAAAGAACAGGAACTATATCCTCCCACCATCACAGTACACAGCGCTTTTTCAAGAAAGCACGAATCTAGTTTATGTAACACGGAGCTTGAGAGAGGGAAAAAGTTGTTTAGCAATATTGAATTTTGCAGTTATGATCACATAAAATGTACATATTATATGAGTATTAAGGCATTTGTGAGTACACTTGCATGGCTGAATATCACTAACAAGTATTTATTTGTAAAAATGTAATGCTTCTCTATATACATTTTAAAAGTTTACCACACTAAAAAAACACACAACAGGTCCTTAGGGGGGGGGGTCATCCCCTCTGACCCCCCCACCTTAAATCCACCACTGGGAGGGCCCAGACCCCTCTCCCCCTTTTACTGTGGGGAATCAGTGTATGTAACATTCCCAGTTTCTGGAATCCCCTCCCCCACCATCCAAACAGAAATTCTCGCTACAGCTCAGAGTAGACCTGGTATTTTGACAGTGAGGTAATTAAACAGCGCCCCTAGCTCAGGCAGACAAGTATCGGGGAAGCAATGAACCATAGCCCGCAATAGTGAACCAATCAAGCATTCCATGGAGCGACCAATGAAACCAGAACTAAAGATAACCAAGCCGGCAGTTGAACTCAGATCCTTCATAATGTGACTCCAAGGTTTCACTACTGTCCTATCTTGCTGGGTTTGGTTTTCTGAGAGCATACTTATAACTTGGTTTACGCTCGCATCGTCTTCAACTCCTCCAGTACAGCAGTATTCTTGTAACATCCTGTAAGTCACTGCAAAGGAAGGATTTATCCTGCTTTGGGAATTGGCAGGCCATTACCGAGGTCTCAGTTTTATCGTTACACTATCAGAATGGTAAAACAGTAGTCTAATAGGGTCGAGCTTTGTTGTTGTTGAGTTTGTTCTATAACAAATTACATTTATTCAAAATTAGTTTTTAATGCTGTACATACAAGTAAATACAGTAGACTCATGTGGCCGCCAAGGCCAACATGTATTTTATGCTAGATGATTCACACAGATAATAATGTAATATTTCAATTAAAGTATGTTTATAATCTACTACATATTAACTAAAAATGAATGTTTTACTAGTAAATATTGTACATTAATTTTGTTTATTAAGAGAGCGTGGTACATAATTCAACGCTAAAAGCATTAATCTATAACTGTAAGTTTCTTGAAGCCAATTTGCGAACATTAAACAATAGCAATCCTAGACAATAGTTTTAGCTAAGGTTTTAAACAAAATTGTTTCCACTGTTACTGGCTTCTGAGGCACAATCTGTGACGCCGGAACCTCGTGCATTTAACAGCGGTGTAAGATATCACGCATAAAGAATTAGTAATTCTGGAAAAATATTTACTCATAAAGTTGGCAAATACCATTATCTAGGATTGTCATTGAGTACCTTATCCATATTAGCTTCAAAAAAAGCATAGAAATCAATTGATGTTTTCTGCATTTATTTATCTACAACTCACTAAGTATTAACAGCATAAAAATTATGAAATAAAAGTGTATGGTACTTGCTTCAGTTGCCCACAAATGTGTTTGTATTATTTACAGCTGTCATTAGGCATACAGCTTTTCCGAGTAAAAAGCAGTAGTTCACTCTAGTGACTCATACTAGTACCGTATTGTCTTACAGAACACTTTATTTACAACGGCAGCCAATCAACACACACTACTCACATGTATTTAAAATATTTACTGGCTGAAAATGGTTACAAATTACTAGATTTAATGACAAATGCATGGATATTATGCATAAAAAGTTAAGAATGTGTCAATATATGTAGTTAATTCTGAAATATTTCACACGGATTATCCATGTAGTGACTTATCCACACTGCAATGTTGGTTCTAAATAAATTACAGTAAAAGCTTCATTTTTAAGTCACTATTTTAAGAAGACAGGGAATTTACAAACTACACTGGTAATTTTTAAAATGTTAATCAGCATGATTTACCAAAATGTTCACTAACAGTATCTGTAGTATGAACCCTGTCAATTAGCGAGGATAGTCAGAAGTTGACTGTATTCAATGTTTGTTAACATCAGGTAACATCGTCACTTCACTTGTCTACTATGACGGCAGCTGTGGAACCATCTTTCTTCACCTGCCTGCAGCCGTTCTGGACAATCTACAAGATACTTGGACTTGAAGTAGTCACAGTGGACACACGCAGACGTCTTAACACGAAGCAGTCCTTGCCAACCATCGTATACTGTGCAATGGCTATGTTGACTAGACTTGTGTTGTACGGGGCCTTCATCTACGTCTTTCTGGAGGTCTACAAGTCAAACATGAATGCAACATGTTTCATCTCCAGCTTCATCAAGTTCAACATATTATTCTTGAGCTCTCTCACCATCCAGGCAGGTGTATTCCTCAGCACTAAGACCAGGACAGACATCCTGCAGCAGTTTGTGGAGGTGGACCAACGTTTGATAGAAAACCATCGTCAGGTGTACTCTGAATGGTTCAAGAAGTCGGCAACAATCGCTTCTCTCACATCTGTGGCGTGCTTCGTCAACTGCATCCACGACATTTACTCCTCGACTATCAAGATGGATCTGAACTTGGTAAGCTTCGTAGCAGTTTATGTGACGCACATCACCAACCTGATGTCAGGAGGATACTACGTCAACTTTGTCCTGTTGGTCCGCCAGCGTCTCAGCCTGTTGAATGAACGGCTCAGACAGAGTGGTAACCTTGGCACCACGAACGTCGAGTCCAGGCGGGTACTGGCAGCGAGACTTCCGGAGCAGAACATTCGTACGCTGCAATGCTCAGCGCTGCCTTTGATCCAGCTCGAAGTGTCTGAAGATGAGGCAACGAGGCACGTCACTTTACTGAAGGTGCTCTACGACAAGATGTACGACGTGATCACTTTGATGAACGCTGTATACGGGCTTCAAGTGCTGTTCAGCGTGCTGACCGTGTTCGTGTCCGTGACGTACAGCTTTCACAGCGGACTGCAACGCAGCGCAAAGCAGAACGGACTCGCCGGTACTGCTGGCACCTGGTCGCTGACGTACGTGGTGTACATGGCTGCAGCTGTGTGGGCAAGTAGCGTCACCTCCCGCGAGGCGAGAAACACGCAAGACGTGGTCCAGGGACTGCTGCTGCGGCCCGGACGTACCACCAGGCAACTCGTAGAGTTCTCCGACCACATCTGCAGTCGTGATCTGACCTTCAGCGGTGCGGGCTTCTTCCACCTGGATTTGCCGCTAGTCGCATCGCTCACGGGCGCAGTCACCTCCTACATTCTCGTGCTGCTGCAGTTCGACAAGGCCGAGCAGCAAGCATAGCGTCAACAGCAGAATGGTCATGTCGACTGCTGTTTCAACACTGGCCTGCTAAGTGTCTTACATATTCATGTTGGGGCAGAGTTGGGGCTAGCACTGCCTCTCATACATGTCCGATCACGTTTAATATTGACTTTATTATCAAATAATATGTCTGTGAACTGAAAATGCACTGTGACAGTAACAACTTTCTCAATACAATGTCCAGAAACTACCGCATGATAACACACTGCGCAAATCCTGGGCTATGTTAGAGATGAAAGTGTTATTGGCGAAATGTACAATGACATTTTATATGCGCAATGTGGCAACATAGTACTTCAGTTAGTCACGTCTTGCGCTCCACAGATATTACTTATCTTAATACTACTGTTCTATCATATGGACGCAAACTGAAATTCAGAGCAGTCCAAACATAATTCTATGTTTACTTGACACAACATGCATACAATAATACCTGGATGCAGAGTGCAAAAGGGGACTATCTCCGCGCTGTGTTAACACAATATGGCCGTACAACTTTTGCCTCCAGCAGTTTCATCTCCAATATAGCCCAGCATTTGATTGGTGTGCTTACCATGCAGTTGTTACTGTACACTCTGTATATTCATTAGTTCAGCAATGTCACCTCGACACTTGTGTATGTACGTGTTAACACAAGCTTCATAGTGTACACGCAGTGTTGCGAAACTACCTAACAGTGCCGCCCCAGGTCTTTACTTCACCACCAAGTAACTATCCAAACTATCTCATTAAGTTCCTCAGTCTACATAATACTCCATATTATTGAGTATTTTCAACGTTTACAATATAACTTCAGGTTCTCTTCACATACCTGTGTTTACTTGAATATAACAGTGCTTTATTCCAATTTTTACTTTCCAAAAATAGGTAGCAGTTTTACTTCTGAGAATTAGTCTAGAATCATGCATTTTTCATTTTTTACTAATTCATGTTTGGTGTTCCACTTTTGCGTTGATATACAGTGAAACCATGTTAAGACGTTTGTGATGGGACAGGAAGAAATAATGTTTATTAACCAGAAAACTTCTTAAAAGGGTTAAATTATACATGTTCATACTGATAAGGTGCAAAATTATTTGTCTTATTAAGCAGGAAACTTCTTAAGAGGGTTTCACTGTAATAAAATACAAAATTACATGGACAATAAACAAACATTTTTATACTTAAATTTAGCAAATGTAAATTAAGAGTTTATTCCAGTTCATTAATTGTACTAGTTTGGGTTATGTAAATAGTCAAGCATTTTTCACATACAGACTTAATATAATTTTAACCACGCTTATGATTGGGAAACATGTTTCATCTACTTTACAAACAGAACATATTACAATTTGCTTTATTACCACAGTAGTAATCTAATTTTTTGGTATCTTTATTTTACAGTAAAAATTATTATTCATTCTCTAGACCAAAGTGAAAATGTAGGTGTCGCTATACATTACATGTAGTCATATGTTCAGGTAAATATGGTAGTTTTGTAGTGAGTACTCTCTGTAATTCTCATGCTTCCCAACCAATGTAGTGTAACAAACTTATTAACTGTACGTAGTAAATTACGTGTTTCACATAAATGAACTTGCAGTATCTTAAATACAGGAGAGCATTATAAGAAATGTGTGAACTAGACTGTGACTGTTGATACACACAAGGTTTCTAAATAGTGTAAATGTTAACCCCATTCCCAAAAAAATAAAGTAACTGCTTATAATGTAGACATGAATGTAACAACGCCTCACATTAGCAAACCTAATTCTTTCTTAACATTTCAATAAAAGTATGATTTGTGCAGTACGTAACTCACAGTGTCGCAACTACTCGGCTCCAGGAACACGAGAGCTTGACTGTTTCAGAAGTTTGTAAACAGATAGGTGTTAGCTTGGGACACAGAAAATGTACAAGTTACATATTTAACCCTTTTTAGCAATCACTATGATACTACTTCATTCAACGCTAGTGCCTTCAAGCACACCACAATAATTCAGCATTCAAACTTCAATAAGAAGCACGTACAGCGAAACATGCCGCTAAATGTATGACGAAGACTTCCTAATCTCACTACATCTATCAGCTACGTACTGAAAGACGTACAGTTTATACTGCAGGACGTCGCAAACTTCTCTCAACATGGTGGGGAGGGTACTTCCTAAATCTCGCAACTTACATCCCTCAGCCAATCACAATCCTACTCGTCACACACTTTTCTCACATGTACAGTATTAAAGAAGGGGTGAAGGAGGGGGGGCCGATAGCACCACCTGAGCCATCAGGTCGAAAAAAAGAATTAGCTCCAAGATGGCAAAATGATTAAAGCGTGGTAAGGCGAGGGAGAGAGAAAGACGCCCATAAACACAGACAGGGCCATCTCAAGGGTTGGCATGACTGATCAGTGAAAGTTGAACTGACAAAGGTATGGGAGGGAGAGAATTTTCAAGGTTAACCGATGGCATTGCGTGTTCTGTGCAACAAGGCAGTATATTCTTGTGCCATGCAAGTGGTTGTTTACCGCAGTCATCCAGCAGCAAAGAATTTCACAGTTTTTATCTTTTTTCAACATCCAGTCAAATCTTCGGACGTGTTTTACCACTAATATTTTACTCGACTGGTTAAGTAGCGATAAGAGAAGAAATATTTTAAAAATTTTGGTTATGGAAGTTACTAGAATATGGAAACATTTCATTTTCAAGCACTGCAAAGAATCACTTTCAGCACGTATTTGTTTAAAGTTGATGTTTGCTTCAATTTTTTTCTTTTTTACGTTTCATTAGTGGTTGAGATAGATTGTGTGAAGGAGCGATCAGGCTTGCAAATTATCATCATTACGTAGAAATTATACGTACTTGCATTTTCCGAGCCCAGTGTTGCATTCATCGAGTATGCACATAAAATATTTTGCATGAGTGGCCAACAGATTTAATTATTGCGACAAATTAAGGCACACATGAAGGAAATGGGTTATGCCAATCAAATAGCTGATTGGTACATGCAGTTACGTTGTTTGTGAGCCAGCGAGTAAAATATTTCGGTGAATATTACATATCAGTTGCAAATACACTAGATACAGTATAATAATTGTGGCATATAAGGCATCCATGAAAGAAATGGGGCTATGCCTAGCAAATTGGTGAATGTTTCAAATGTATTCGGACACTTTCATTTTATTGTTTTAAGTGTATGATATGTATGTAGAGGTAAGCAGTTGTTGGTGTTTGATTTATTTCTATATCTGATAGTACTATTATGGCTTAGCAATATTTATTTGTAAAAATAGTTTGATGATTTTTACAAGTTTACCATCCTTGAGATTGCATATTTGTGCGCTTATTGTTACGATGATACATGTTACGTTAAATTAGGTATTGTGTTATTTCTTACACTAATATTCAACAACAATTGCGAGAAAGTGCTGCATTTCAGTTGCGGACATTCAGCGTGTCCACTGATATTTAGTTTTGGAATTCCCTGACTTTTCCCTGTTTTCCAGGTAATATCTGTTAATTTTCCCTGACCTATTATCTGCAAAACTAGTACTATTTAAGGCCTGCATCAGCAAAATGGCTAGTGTGATCGCTTCACAGTAACAGGTCACTCCTGTATTTTGCTTGTGAAAATAGCACTAGGACTTTGGTGAGATTTCTCAAGGATATTTCCTATCTTCAACCTGGTTAATCCCAATCTTAATACTAGTTATTCCCAACTTCCTTCACCCTCATCAGTGCTCAAGACATAAAATGTTACAAGCTGCCCTAACTTCTTGGCTGAATTGGTATCTTTCATTCCATAATTGTACATCAACACAGTACATTTGAAATAAATAGTTTTAATGGAACAAAATTAAAAGAATTTGATACATGCATTTGAATCACAGACTACATACTAAGCGACTAAATATGTTGTATAAAATAAGAAAAACAATTTTATATCAAAAAAATTAAATCAGGTTTCCCAGCAGTGAATGTAATCAGAAGCGCTTACAAATTGTTTTACTGCGATAGCTAAATTATAATAATTTAATCATTCAGTACTACAAAAATGTTTATTCTGGGCTGTTTTGTATCATTTTTCCCTGACCCAAATGAAAATTCCCCGATATTTCCCGGACTTTCCCCTGTAAGACGAAATTCCCTGACTTCCCTGTTTTCCAGGTTTTCCCTGTCGGTGGACACCCTGTATACAGCAACCTAACGTTCTATTAGTACCTACGTGCTTCAAGTGGTAATAGCCACATGACTGTCAGAGTCAGAACTCACTAATTTCCACAGAGAATATATCCCTCTAAAGCAGCGGTTCAGCACTGAACAACCACAGAAATGCCTCCCGAGACTAGCGGCAAGGCAGCCAAGAAAGCGAGTACGCCCCAGTAAAACATTTCTAACGGCAACAAGAAGAACGGCAAGAGGAAGGAGAGCTATACAATCTACATGTACAAAGTTCTGAAGCAGGTTCACCCAGACATTGGAATATCGTCTAGTCACAAGCATCATGAACAGCTTCATGAATGACATTTTAGAGTGCACAGCCGCCTCGCACACTACAACAAGCATTCCACCATCACTAGCCACGAGATACAGACGGCCGCCAGGCTCATCTTGCCCAGGGGACTGGCCGAGCACACTTGTCAGCGAGGGAACCAAAGCGTCACCGATACACCAGCTCCAAGTGAACTGCCTCGCTGCAGCCCACAGCACTCGAGATCCGTCTCCGACTTCATCCTCAAGGTATCCGGGGTTCTCACCCATGTGTTTGAGAATAGATCGAGGTCGTTTCGACCCCAAGGCCTCTTAATCATTCGCTTTACTGTATGAGACACTTTCGTTCTCTCTTCCGAGTGCCAACTATCCTGAGGGAAATTTCGGAGCGAATCAGTTTTCCAGTATCTTGAAGCCTTGCTAACATTCAAATTTTCCTGTGATAAATCGTTATCTCTACTAATGTATGAATGGCCACAGAGCAGACACCGGACAAGCCATAGCAGGTAAAGACACCAACCCACAGTTGCTGCCCATGTAGCCCACCACAACAACAAGGACTTTGACTCTTGCTACAGCACTAGAGTGGTGAGGGCTCTGCCACTTACAAGCAATAGCTCTGAACTCAGACGATGGGAACTAGCTCATCAGTATATCACCAAATCCAGGCAACCACCAGGTCTCAATATAAGATAACGTCCCCAGTCAGTCAGCTTCCCACAACAATTGTACCCGTGTATCCTCATTATCCTCTTCTACTTGACGCTTTTGAATCTCCCGCCTCACATCAGTTCAACCATTGGCCGCTAAATGCATTATATTTGTGTGTATCTGTCAAGTACCAACATGTTAAGTACTTGTGCTTCTGTTTTTTGTACATAAGGTGTAGATATTTCCAAAACAGATTTTTAAAAAATTGATTGTAATACTTAATTTGTGGGTTCAGAAATTCTGAGTTATAAGAGTACAAAATATTAGTGGAAATTTCCAAGGATAGCAGTTAATTCCCTCAATGGGAAAAATTACACTTATGATCAGTGTTATTAGATATGCCAGTCGGCAAGTGTTTTATTTAAGTTACAATCAATGCACGCCCACGTACAATAGTGCATGCAGGTTTCTAGGTTTAAGAAACATGCTACGCTGACTGGCTTTGCAAGAAATGTTTGGCTACCCACACTTAACCATTTACTTGAAAAATGTTATAACCAGGATCTTATTCTTGAAATATGCTGAAAGTTTATGTTTAAAAAAGTTTGAAAACTACTAAAATAGCCTCATTGCGCACTTTGAAATACAAATATTCCAGGGGAGAACCTCCAAACACCTCTTTTTACTGGAAGGGCTGGATGAATGTAGGGGTACTGCATGCCCCCCCCCCTCCCCATGCATTAAAGAAATCATCCCTGGAGCCATTTTTGATTGTACTCGCCTAACAAAATAGTTGCTACAACAAACCAGAGAATGACAAAGACTCTGCCAAACAGCGACAAACACGTACATTTATAATGGCAGTATTACATTTAAATGACTAGTTAATGCAAAGCTTAGTTTTCACTCGTGATACGTACATAATATTATGCTTGTTTATAGCCGTGACATTCCAAAAAAATTATCCCTCACATCAATTAACAAGTGCCTACTTGAATAAAGCATGAGAGCAAAAAAATACAATAATTTGAACAATTGTATTTTGTCAGTTTATTGTGAAACATTACAGTATCCTGCACACCAGAGAAAAAAAAGCTCAGATTTGTCACAAGGAGTTCCTTTATAGTATGCAACCTGGGCGAGGAGAACAAAACAAAACTAGACGACAGAAGACGATGAAACAACACCTGCTACGTGCTGTGGCATGTGGAAGCTTGAAGTAATACTACGATTTTAAATGTGATATTATTTTGTTATTTCTATTACAAGTCACAGAGTTGGATTTTTTCTAACTAAATTGTTTTTTATGCTAATTAAATGTTGAAAGTGTTATTCAGTAATATTCACATACCCAACTTCAAGCCCTTATAGGATGTAAATATTTTTTATACCTGCTGAGATGGGTATAGGCTGACCACAAGTTGTCAATAATTAATCTGTACATATTTTTGTGTAATCATTAATTTATGACACATGTAATAACTTTTAACATATTTTTCATTGCTGAATATTTATTTTCGAGTTATTTTTGTTTTGGAAAGAATGTAATTTATGTTTAATGTGAAGACTGTGATCAAGATTAAGACCATCTGTCCCTGTTTTAGGACACGGAACCCCTGGGGACTTCTCGGCGGCAAATTGGAAATAGTGGAAGCTCTATCCTTAGTTTCTCAGGGGACAGACAAAACATTTCAATACATGCAGACATTCAATGGATATAGTCTTGAAATGCTGTCAGTTAAGAATTGGGATCACAGTACATGTTCCATAGATGTGGACATTCAATACATCTGGGTTTAATACACAGAGGTTCCAGTGTATACAGCTAAGCTCTTTATAAACCATTTTAATCCTTAATTTCTTGGCCCATCCTGAGATTAAGATATTTAGAACTGCCACCAGAAAAATCAGTTTGTTTACGCATAACAACAGGTCAGATAAGAAAAGAGCTCTACACGAGCTAACGTATAAGAAATCACAGAAGATATTTTTAGCTATATGTTTATTGTATGTGAATAATAAAAATACAGCATAACAGTTTGAAAACTTAACAGAAGTGTGCATGCACTTAGCAGGAGATTCACGGCAGGCTTCAGCACTGACAAGCAGTGTCTCCCTTGACGAAACTGAACTGTGCTTGCCTCAAAGAATTTCAACCAATAATTATTATTGCCAGTGAGTGGCAAACCTGGAGCAACCAGCCACCTCACTCATCCTTGCTCTCCGAAAGAAGAGCAGATGTGGCAGCAGTGGCCGCAGCATGTGTCGCTGCAACAAGCAAGCATTATCTCGCACGCTGCACCTCTACATAGCACAGTATAGTACACATATATACGTATACAGTAGGCAACTTGTTACGACACTACCCTGACAATTACACTTCACACATTAGTTACGTGTAGCTTCCAAATATATACAATTTCTTCACTGCTCTGGTTGGTTACAATGAAACAACACTTATTATAACAACTACATATTTGACTTTGTTCAGTTAGCAACATGGCAGAGTTGTTTTGAAGTGCAATCAGCTGCTCCTATAAGTATACAGAGAAATGAGGTTATGGTTGGTCAACCCTAGGCCATGTTACACCTGTTCCTAAGGCAATAAAGTAACATTTACCTGTCTCAAGGCCTCATATCCCTCGACCTACAACAGATCATGCTCCATCTGTATCTTTCGCTAATCTCTGGTTACAACCATGGAGTTAGGAGTATACAGGAGATGGCATATTGAGACTTCCTTGTAGTCAACTAATTATACCAGTTTCACACGAACAATGCTTTCTTGTAGCCCTACACCAAGTCTGAGACGGCCGTTATGAAAACATAGTATAGTCTACTCTGTAGTTTTGGTCACAAGAAGTAAATACATAACGGGCCAACCAATAATACAGTCGCTACAGTAGTTTTTAAATATTCTTTGTGTATTGTCTGTGGCAGAATGGAGTGTTATTTTTTTGCCTTCTATTTTCGGCTTTTTTTGCAGTTTCCTACATTGTTTTATTTATTGCAGTTAGTGTCTTTTATGTCCTTGTACTGTCATCAGCAAGGAAATTATGGAACTAGGCCTACATTAAAAGTTGTATTTAATCTTAACTAGGGATGGGTCTGTTCAAATATTTTTACTGGTTCCGGTTCTCGGTTCGATCCTTAAAAGTCGGTTCTCGGTTCCACTTCTAATATACATATGTATTACAGAGCCGCTATAAACTGTTTTTATTTTTGGTTAGCTTACCCTTTTCACAACAACTGTTGCATTTTGATTTTGTTCTGGAAATGCATTTGTTGCATAATAAACAATTGGCATAGAGTTCATTTTCACTGTCAATAACAAAATGCTGCCACACATTTGAGGTCATTGTTCAACATGAAGAGTATTAATATGGGAAAAGAAAAATATTGTATTTACTGGAGCTAGCTACACTCACATATTTTGCACTTCTTCATTACCATATCCAAATTTATCGCCACGGTGCTATGTAAACAAGTTTTAATTTTCGTTTGGCCTTGGCATCATGAGTAAAGTGCGTGTCATGCATTGTTTTCCCATTTTGCGCGAGTCATAATCGGTCTTCTTTTCCATAACTATTGCATGAGCGCCATCTTGAAGTTTTTATAAAGCAGTAATCATGTTATCGCGAATAATGCTTGGAAGAACGTAATTTACAACTAAGTTCCAGTCAATCAACAAGGATATTGTAAGTAAAAATATTTCCCTCATAGGCTGCTTTTACTTTTATGTAATTGAAAACGTAATGCCAAGCAAAATTTTGCAGCTTGTGAATACCGCAGTAATATTATTCAAGCAACTTGTTTATTGCCGTTAGCGCTAGTGTCTGTCTTTGGCACAGAGACTGCTAGCACAGAACTACATGACTCGCACCGCAATCACTTCTATGGGACTAGTACTTGTTTATTGTTTCTATTGTTTTATTACCGTTGCTAAGGAAGAAATACGTCGTTATGTAAAAATTATTTTGCTAGACATTTGATTTGCTTTTTTTTCCCACAGTCCAACTAATATATTGCATTAATTAGTATTTTTATAAATGAGCTTGTAAGGTTTTGTTGGAAGACTTGAAAGAACCGGTACCGATTTTGCCTTTCAATGCCGATTCTCAGTACCGGTTCTAAAGGTTAGGAACTGGTGGAACCGAGAACCGACACTCGGTTCCGACCCATCCCTAATCTTAACACCAACAGTACCACAAATCTTCATAATATAACCAGTTACAAGACACTGTAATTGTAAGGTTGTACAGAGAAGTGTGTTATATACACTCAGTACTGTTAGGGTTGTTCAAAGTCTGCAATATCTACATATCTATGGACATGTACATTAACTATAGAGCGGACACATTCTGAGAAACCACATTTAGTAACACTATCACATAATCAATTGTACCAAAACTATTAAGAACAATGTACCTAATGTGATGATTTTTTGGGCAATTCAACCAGACGTTTTTAAAAATGTAATAATTCAGCACTTTCGAGGGCGTTGGGCAAGGTCGCCTGGCAGGCCGCACCCCTCCCCTGTTTGCTACCTATAGCCCAGGCGTCGAGACAGCGGACAGCGTCCCTACTCTTTCCCCTCCGCTGCTTCGCTGTCTACAGTCACGTGATTAGTCAGTGGACTATGCCCCAGCTTCTTTCCCCTATCTTCCCGCTACTCACGTTTAGCTGAGGTCACAGGTGTTCTGAATGGGTAGGCACTTGTCAGTCATTAGGAACAAGAATTCAACTTGAACTTAACTAAATGTTCTCGCAACACCTAGAATGGTCAGCTTACATCAACAAGCATGGTCGGCGAGGTCCGAGAATATTCTGGGTGTCGTCGTGGAAGACTATAAATACCGGCCCACTGTGCGCACAGACACAGTGATTGCGGCATTCAGCTGGTGAGTGTTCGCAACGGAATTGGCAGCGAGGGACGAGACGGGAATAGGTAGAGGAGAATCTACGGAGGTGTGGTGGGCAACGGTGACTCATTGAGTGGTGAGCAAAGTGTAAAAGTGGACGACCAGGTTGAACTGTAGCTGTGCATTGTGAAACATTTCTAGATAGAAACTTACCTATGTGGTCAGATGACAGATTTGAGAGAGACATTATTAATTATACACTAGAGTAGTATATTAAGCTTTTAGGTAGATTACCTGTATATAATACCTGTAAGTGTTTATTTGAAAAGTGAGTACACAAGTATTGTATACTTAATGTAATGTGTTGTAATTAAATTAAGAACTTCTATTTATTTAATTATCTAAGCACTCCATCCCAAACAAAGCTGGCTGCATCCAGGACAGAAAAGTTGTCATAATACTATAAGAAATGTTGAGCTCATTAAAAGTAGTCAATGTGATTGTGAAAGGGCCTTCACATTACGTATTTGGTACAACTTTTTGGCTACAGCTCCAGAAAGGTTGGCCACCCTGATATAGGAGATGAAACTAACAGAACCTGTAACAAGGGTAACATCGTAGGTCTTGGCTTCATTCATCAATTTGTGTTACCTATGTACTTTAATTTCTACCTTTTTGACATTCTGAGCAAACGTAAAATCTGAGATTATACAGCAACTTCCATTTACTTTGTGCTACAATACACACATCACAGTTGAAGTGTGAACATATTGTAGTTATGCTGCTATCAGCCGAGCAACTTTAGTTATATTCATCATGTGGATGACTGGTTGGGGCATAGCATCAACTGTGATAACTGGATTGTAGAACAAAATGCATAGACATTTCTGCATAATCACAGATTTTACATTTTTACGGCTCAGAATTTAAAAAAATATATGCAAAATAATAAAATTCTATTCCTCAACTGATACAGAGCCATAAGCATGAACTCCCTGAGAGAGTTATACATTTGTAAATACAGAATGTACTGTATAATAAAATATACCGTAACAATAGCCTGTTACAAGACTACTGCATACGTAACTTGCTATGCACCTAAAACATTCACTAGCTACACAATACAACATACTGTACGAAACAAAACTACATCAAGGTACTACAGTTGCACTCTGTACATTCAACAGGATGGCTACATTATTGTAAGTGTGAAATTAGACAAATTCCCAAAGTCTTTGCTGATTTTAAGAATATAGTAAGTATGCCTACCCTACTGTATTATTTATACGCAACATATTATTGTATAGCCCATCTTCACATTGAATTGGAAACAAAATGACAATTATTTAAAAGCACTGAGTCAAGTTCATCCAGCTAAAAGTTAAGCTGCTGTTAGCAAACATGTCCTGTATAAGGATATTGCAGCTAAAATAAGAGATTGTGGGAGGAAAGGTGACAAACAAAGTATATACAGAAAAATGCACACAGCCATTAAGTTGCACAGTCCTCTGTATACTTCACAAGTAAATTGTTTGAAAACTATTTTGTGTTTACATGATATTACAATGCATACAACTACAGTACTTATTCCAACTAGGCTAATGCAATATAATATAACAGCAAAATAATACAATTTTGCAGTTTTACTACAAGTGTGTTAGTAAATGAACGTGTGATAACGCCAAGAAAAATATGAACTTTAACTATTTAAGCTATAAATTTCCAATGTTATCCCCTCCTACTCTTGTAAAATAAGTCCACGTACCATTGCCTTGTTTGCCCTGTTAGTAGCCATCTTGTTTAGGTACACAGTTTAATAAGCAAACAACATTTTGACTACAGCCCAAAATGAAAATAAAAATGCAGTACTGTTACCAATGACAGGAAATGAATGAATGTCAGTAGGATAGGAGGAAAGGTACCTTTAGCGACCTGAAACAAGGAAAATTAAAACATACAGAATACTGCTGAAATAAGTTTCAAGATAATAGGCAACAAAAATAAATAAATAAACAAATAAATAAATGGAAAACTTAAACTGCTCAAGGAGCTAAATATTACAGGAGCTGGAACATCACTTCTACTGGCGGCAACGGGAATCAAACAACTGTCATAGGTTTTCTTGTGACTTTTCTACATTGTCATCGTACAATATTTGCTTCAAAACATTCTTAAAACCTATTACACTAAACCAACAAGATAAATAATTAATTCACTGAGTCAAACACACGCAAAAAAAAAAAAAACTTCTGGTCATAAACAAACATTAAAATGTTCTACAAACCAAATAAAGTTAATTTTACTACAGAGGCAGTCAAAACAAACTAAAATACAAATTAAATAAGAGCAAACTGTTAAGGTTAGTACAATTAATAGTAAAATTGGACATAAAAAATTTGCTGAACCACTTAAAAAAATTATTAATCTGTAAAACATACTGCAAAGCCAAACAGCAGCAACTGTAAAACTGAATATAAGGCTCAGGCCTGGGAAACCGAAATAGACGATATTGCAAACTGCTAGTGTCAGACTCTGCTGGTCTGAAGATAGCATCTGCACCAACTTTCCTCATAGTTTGGAACAATCCGAATAGGTACAGTTGCTGGCATCATTTATTGTTGAACATTTTAGAGGTTACATGATGTTATGGTTGTGAGGTTGCAATGTAAGTAGTTCTATGCGTTCCCATGTTCTGGCAGAGAAGGCGGAAGTGAAGGTGGAGTCGGCTGCTCGACCAGCGTGGAGTAGCGACGGAATGAGAGAGGCAGGGGAAACCGCAGTTCCCTGGGAAAGCCACTTTTCCCACAAGCTAAGAATCCAGGGATCAAACTTGGACACTCTGGTGGGAGGTGAGAGGTGTGACCACTCAACCACCGCATACATGCGTATTTAAATAGTTTATTTATGTTTGCGTGCAGGTAATG